>JAFBJT010111627.1:0-48354 GCA_016785325.1 Chascanopsetta lugubris
AATGAGTGATCTTCAAAGAATTTAAAGGGGGACACTGAGATCGGAGAGTTAGACTTAGAGCAAGGCCTCAAGCTACGACAAGTATTCTGCGTGTGTGTGTGTGTGTGTGTGTGTTGTGTGTGTGTGTGTGTGTGTGACAGTACAACTATGAGATAAATAGGAGAGAATGAGCAATAATATGGTGATCATGTATATATATATATATATATATATATATATACCCACAAAGCCAGGGGCGCACAACAGGAAGAATATTGTTCAAATTTTGGTATTCAGCTGATTTACTTCCTGCCAGATGGAACCAGTTAACTACTTCAGCGGCGAGGGGAGGGCCTATAGTGCACTTCGTTGTTAAATGAGATGGACTCGCACCGGATATCGGCTGTGGAGCAGGTGCAACATGCCAAGTCCGTCCAAAAATGAGTTTTTAATGTACTAATGCCATAAAACATCTCGACATAAGTTGATCGATCTCCACTTCTGCGATTGTCTTTCCGTCATGGACTCCATTTTTTTTTTTACTCAAAATGGAATTCTGGGATATGGAAGACCGCGAAGTTCACATCGATAGACACTTTGTTTGCAGGAGTCTGGAGTGCCCATTTGAAGGGTCCTGTGGTCTAGTCTAGTCGTGGCGCGATGATGTCCACGGTCGAAAAATGATTGAAACAGAAAGGATTCAAAGGCCAAACGCTTGTAAATGCAAAATCTAGTAACAAAGTCATGTCATGTAACATCATTCATGTGATGGACCCTCAGGAGCAGTCAAACCTGCAGCCCTCTGTCCCATGAGTCTCTGGGCTCTGCTTCAGGAAGCAGCCCACTGATAGGATTGGAGAGTGGGGGGGTCCCCAGAGAGCCCTCCTCCTCCTCCTCCTCCTCCTCCCCCTCACAGGGACAGTTCATTCACAACTGGACTGTGCAGTCAAAGTGAACGTGAGCTTTTATTCAGCTACAACCAAAACACTCCTGACAAACAGTGAATGGCACAGGTGCAGTCGTGCACAGCCTTCTAAGCAACACAACTCTGTATCACACAATACAGTTCTCAGATCTAAACACACATGTGGGTGCGTGTACACACACACACACACACACACACACAGAGGAGCAATAAATTCCTCTCACACAGGCAGAGCTCCTCTCTGCTTCACTGGACCCTGATGCACCTGAGTCTCTGGGCCTCTCGCCTGGATGCACCGCCGCAGAGTCGGGATCTTCCAGGAAAAAGCCAGAGCACAATCACATCGCTTGTCCCTCCGAGGGCAGGAGCAGGTCTGATCTGCCTTTTATTACCCCCCTGTGCCCTTAAATGTAGACACAGTGGCGATGTCAACCACCATGTCACCACTTTCATTCACTTGCAAAAGTGTACAGCAGATGACATAAGCTACTGCCAAGCTGCTGCTGCTGCTGCTGCTGCTGCTGCTGCTGTCAGAGACTGGAACCGAGAGATATGATGGATGATTCCAGGAAATCAAAAGCACCATGAGCAGGCCAGAGATGATTTAGATTTTTAAAAACAGCACAGCAGGACACGCTAAAACAAATGCCCCCCCCTCCCCCCCCATCCTGATGCGTGATGCGACTGCTACGCTGTGTCCGGAGGTGTGTGTCACCCTCACTTAGCTCACACAGACTTGGGCATTAAGTTGGAGAGCTGGAACAGAGGATGTGGGGGGGGTTGAGCCCGAGGACGGACGAAGGGCCCTGCACACTTTTCACCTCCTGTTTATGTGGCATCTCAGTCATTACTGTGGTGAGCATGAGTCATCACCAATAGCCTGAATCACTGTGGGAACAAGCATTCCATTATGCGTTTGTCCATTTTGTATGTGTGGCTGTATTTTGCAAAGATGAATGGCAATGATATGAAAAGGGGAAAGCTGCTGGTGCATACAGATTCGGAGTCATAAATGAGAAAAGCCATTATGAGTAAATGATGCTGTGCACGTCAGCGTGCGTTCGCCTCGGCAGGACAGACACTTCTGGCACCTGGAGAGAACAAACAACACAGAAACTGTTCAACTGGTTTTTACGGGAAACTGTGATTAATTCCGTCTGACAGCAGAGTACTTCTTTCTATGTAAATGAACATTGGGTAACTTTTTGATTTAAATTCAACTCTCTTGGCCAATGAGTATCAACAATAGCTTAATACAAAGGCAAATCAATGAGACATTCCCCCAGTGAGTGCACCCATCATATGCATATGATGGGTGCACTCACTCCAAAGCCTGTGGTCCAAAGCGCCAGTAACGTCTTTAGCCAGCTAGCTCTGATGAAGCAGCAACAGTTGTTTCTCCAGCTCGGAAATGGAGCCCAGTCGCACACACACATTTGGTCACACCAGAGTTAATATATTGCTGTTTCCACGGCAACTGGTTCGGCTTTGTTGTTATCACTTCATTGCGACAGGTGCCACAACAATAAATCCGTTTAGAAAGGCTACCTGCTAGTCCTTTATAGAGGCTTAAATGTAAAGCAGTCCTCGCAGGTTCGGTGCGTAGGACGCAGTGACATGTAGTGGTTCAGTTACATATTTGCAATCAATAAATACCCTAAATCTGACACACTGCACCTTTAACTCACTGACTCTTCGGTCATTACACTTTTCAGAGAAAAAAATGAGCGTCACGCTTGGTGCAACTTCCGCTAACCAAATAATGAGCATGCATCATATTCTAAACTCCCCTCACACACTGACACTCGAGCAGAGAGAAGTCAAACTTTAGTCAAATTATTTTTCTCAAAAGTTTTGGCTTGTTTTGCTTTGGAACGGAAGTTTTAAGAGTAAGTCTCCTTTTTGTATAAATGCATGAGGACACTGATGCAAACTGTTGAGGTTTAGCAGTTGAGTTCTTGATTTCATGCTATTACACGGACAGCTGGTGGAGGTAAGGCACAATGAAATGATGCAATGCAGCAACAAAGGCAGGGATGGGAAACAAGGAACTCTCAGCAATGGACTGTTGGTTTCATCGTATTTCAAAAAGTTATAACAGGAAAATGTTTTTTTTTACAAGTAAACATACAAAATGTGAAATCATTACAAATTTAACTGGCAGATTTAACACAATAATTTTCCTACACTTCAACTGAATGGGAGAATTTGAGACATGAATAAAATCAATACATTCTATACATGTTTTCCAATTTTGTGCACAACCTACTTGGTCTTCCTTTCATCAGACATAAGCACATTGGACAGCAAAGCCCAGGTAATTGATATAAGGGAGTGTGCACATGCACAAAGGTTTATGATACATGAGACACAGTCAGATTGTCAGGATGCAGAAAATGCTGCATCCTGACTGTTTTCATCACCGTCCATCTCTCAGCATCACAGCAACTTCCATATTTCCACGGAGATTCAAGCAAATTCCACCAGATTCAATTTCCCCCAAAGACATTTACACCTAAATGAGCAGCAGCCACGATTCCATATCAGTAGACGCGTACCATATGGCCAACCAACTAATTCAGTTATAAGCATGTAATAAGCAACACTATACAGAAAATTACATTCATCTTTACAGCTCAGTTCCATGCAGCAAGGTCAGATTTAATCCTATAATCTGTTTTTTTCCAGGGACAATGAATAAATGAATTCTTATGTGGGAACAGTCAAGGCCCCAGATGTGGAGAACCGAAGAGGACGTGAACTGGAGACGAAAACAACAACATCCGTAAACAGAGCATGTTACTGTGAAAATATCAGGATGAGCAATGAGACCATTCTGACAACATCAAACTGAATAACTGTTGTAGTGGGTTTTTTTCAAAAATGAAGGAATACAAGAGTAGAAATGGACAAAATGTGACATATTTCTTTCTCTTGGGTTACAAAGTCTTTATCTATGTTTTCTGATAAACTGCAGCAGTGGATGGAAACTGGGTCAAGCCACAAGTAAAAGTAGCCACAACATTATGATGGGATAAAGTATTTTATCTACAGTAAATGTTGTTATACTTGTGCCGTGTCAATAAAGACATCAATTAATTTATTGTATTTATATAGTAGACTCAGACAGTCATGAACTGACTCGTGACTAATGCAGACATGAGTTGTATCTTCTTTTTTTCCCCAAAGGTATTTGTAATATTGGTATATGACAAATGTATTTGTTAAGCTCTAATGGGAAATATAATAAAGTGACCAGTTCTACTCTTACAAATGAGGATGCTCCAGTCTAGCAGAAATGATCTTCCAGTAACTCTTCAGTCAAAACGCAAAAATATACAACGTCAGATTGCATTTATGCAACAGCAGAGGATCAATACAGTTCACGTCCCTTTAGTGCCCTTAATATTTTTCCAATAATCTGCAGAGAATCTCCATTCTTACTTTATTATTATCACTTCCATCGGCTAACAAGCTTACCAAAGCGAGTTGTCTTTTTAAATGATCAATGAAAAATAGAATAAATCTACAAACAGTTCTTGATAA
The DNA here is from genome assembly GCA_016785325.1 of Chascanopsetta lugubris. NCBI lineage: Eukaryota > Metazoa > Chordata > Actinopteri > Pleuronectiformes > Bothidae > Chascanopsetta > Chascanopsetta lugubris. Next base: position 4,451 of record JAFBJT010111627.1, read on the forward strand.
TGAGCGAAAACAAATTAGTTTGATGTGAGCACTGTAATAAAAACTAATCAAAACAAAGTGAAATGCTCCCTTTAGTCACAGTCTGATTCATTCACTACTAAACAGCCAGTGACCAGATGAGTACCCCCTGCAGCAGACATAGCCGTATTATAACAATAATAATAATAACAAGTAGTAATTATAATCCAATTTCTAATTAAAGTGCATTTTCCTCCATGGCCGAGCCTCGATGTTAGGTAATGCAGAGAAGTTGCTCTTTTAGTTGTGTAGGACACACCGAGCACTCAGGGGGACGAGAGGAGGGAGTCTTTTAATTATCACGGCTGAGCGCCCAGCACAAACAACAGCACTACACACTCACCATGAAGGATGCAACACAACTCCAGCTCACTGCGCCCTGAATGTGTGTGTGTGTGTGTGTGTGTGTATGCATGTCCTGCATCCTGACTTGTTTTACAAAGAGCTTCACAGACCTGGAACAAAAACGTCTTTTGGGTCTGAACTAAAAACACAGACTTCAAAGAGAGGTAAAGAGATTTGTCCCAATCTGACTTTTTTCCCTTTATGTGTCAGATTATGTCTCATTCATCTCATGGCTGCTTCCATCGCTCTGATTCATTATCTCTATTCATCACATTCAGTAAATACATCAACAAGATTGACGGGAGAAGGTTTATCTGCAAATATCTTATTAAATAAACTGGCACAAGGAGGAGACAACATCTCACCTGCGTTTGAATCTCAGCACTGGTTTCCGATAAAGAACAGGATTCAGTGCAGGATTCTTTCACTGGTTTGTCAAGCTTTCATTTCCACACCAATATAAGTTTGTACTGTCATGGTGTCTATGCCGGAAAATACTTTTATGGTGGTCATCCATGACACGTGTATTTCAAAATGTTTATTTTACTTGTTTAAGAAAAACGTTGGTTTATGTCTTGGGTTCATTACACATGTGATAAAACATAGTTTGGAACAATACAATAAGATTTGTACTTTGACATCACAGGAAAGAAATCCCACACTGTACCTTTAAGTGGGCCAGAGCAGTAAAATCACAGCATAATGCTGCTACATCAACTTCTCACATGGGGCAGAGACACACACAGACACTCCGTTCCTCCTCTTCTTCTCCCCAACCCATCAATTCCAAGCGGCATGGGTCCCTCTATTGTCCCAGCATAGTAATTGCAGGTCAATTCACCAACATCACAACATCTTCTCTGTAATTTCGTATTTTGCAAAATCATCCCGTGGGCCCGATTGGACCCTCTGGCCCATGGGCCATATGTCTGACACCCCTACTGACATTTGTTCTTCAGGGTGGATTTGTACACTTGCATTCATATTTCATGTTGCTCTATTACTGCGCCTAATATTTGCTGCAATCACTGCGTTCTTTGCTGCTGCAACACAGCAGATTAGACCATCGTTGGACTCAATTATCGTATCTTAAACATGTCTAAATTGCAGCATTTACAGGGTGAAGCTGCACCTCCTGCGTTGACTCTATCTATGAAAAACACACCTTATTGTTATCAAAATAGGAGACAAAATTTCACCGAGCTGCTCCGACACATTCACAAATGAATGAGCAGTGTCCCTGTGCAAAATATCTACGTGCACTGTGATAAAGCAGGAGCCTTTGACCTGGTAACACAAACAGCTCAGGCTCTTTGTCGGCATGAGCCTGATTAGAAATTCGATGCACGGCGGCACCATTAGAGTCCAGGCACACTTAACTCTCACGGGTATGCAAGAGCCTTGGGCACAGCGCTGCTCCCCCCTTTCTCCATTCACACTCTCCCTCCTCCCACTCGCTTTGTCTTTCAAAAGGTTTTTCTTTTATGGTGACAAGTGTTTGCTTCAGAAAATATGCGACATCACAGGCGGCTGATTCAGGTGATTTAGGCGATGTGGTGCGGGGAGCCTCGCAGGCACAGTGATTAAACCACAGCTGTAAAAACTAGGTGTACCGCCGCATCCAGCGCGATGACATGCGGTGGCGTTTCGGGGAAACTACACCTGATCCTCTGGTGGCATGTTCAGACACGGTATTAAACGGTTTCCCTGCGGAGGCACGAGCATGTGTCATTAGACAGGTGTTAGATTGAAGCAGGAAGTGCCATGTCACAAGGCTGTCAAAGGCTCACTGAGGTGTATAATACATATATTTTACACCTATACTGGAACACACATCCCTGAGTTCACTCTAGCCCACTCCTGATATTTGGGATGATGATCAGTGGTTACATAACCCTCCATCTGTTCACCTCAGTGCAAGGAGATCAATCTACTCATGCACAAAAGCAGCTGGAGTCACTTCCAGTCCACAGGGAGACAAGGGACGACCAAATGACGAGTAGGTGAGGAGGAAGGGGGTGAGGATGAGGAGCGAAGGGTCTAAGTTTCCATTTTCCACCTCTTTTCTCTCCCCCTTTGATCAGTTCATCCTTCCCTCACCACTTGGTCACGCTTCACTTCAGGCCTCGGTGCTCACGTCTCCAGAACAGATGTGATTCATCAGGGTACTTTCTCGCAGAGGGGCTGGGTCCATCCACCCACCCACTTCTGTCCAACACCTCTCTGGAGGTTTGATATTCACACGCTCCGCAATCAAGTTCGGGTCACGAGGCTACAATGCAAGGGCGATAACATCATTCATGTACATGGATTCAAATCATCGGAATAAATATGTTCAATAAAAAAGGTTATTATCCAGTCGATAAGAAAGTGCATTATGAATGAGTTTCTACGTAAACACATTGTCATCCATCTTCCTGATTGTAGAACAATGATCCTTCCTGTGTGTGTCCGCACAACGTAAACATAACAAATTACCACTTTTTAGGTGCTGGAATGGACCGAAGCACTGCAGGTAACTTCCAAAGAATGACCTGTAGGTCAGAAGCAGAGCTGAAAATTCTGTTTCTCATGCTGTCAAATCCAAAACAAGAAAAAACGCATCGGGTAACTTGTGAAGAGGTGGTCAGGTTTTCAGCAAAAATGTGACAACTTCCGTCTGAATTTTTCACAGAAAGAGTTCTACCTGGCAAATCGAGCCCATATCAATTAGCCTGAATTTGAGATCTATCTGAAAAGCCTCACACACATTCCACTGCCGTTTCACAGACCTGCACGAAAAACATCACTTCTACTTCTGCTATTTTTGAAAAATCACACAACACGTCAAAATGGTTGATTCTGATTAAACGCTTGATGCATGTAAACAAACGTAAAAATCGGATCATTAAGGACCATATAAACGGAACATGATTATAATGGGATTGAACGAATTGTGTACATGAAGACATGGGTGCTGAATAAATGTTTTTAATAAAGTGTATTATTAAGAGTAAAAACATGTCACAAATCAACAATATATACAAAGTGATAATCCCAGAAAACACGGGTGGAAGGATTCAGATAGAAAGAAACAAAATGACATTTGTCAAGAATGAGGTGATAGGAGCTCCACTGTGTCTTCTTCATCACATGAATCTGCAGCTCTCCTCAGCTACATGGAGATTCAGTGGTTAACCGAGCTTCTATATCCCTGCACCTGTCCACTATCACCACTCTCACTGCACCATTTTTAGAATTAAAAGCTCTAAAAACCCACTATTCCCTCATAGCTCAGCGCGATAACTATCTGACATGCACAGTCTGCAAGGGGAAGACATATAAGAGCCATATATCTCCCTCCAGAGAGGATCGAGACCACAAATAGAGCTTAAAAAGCCAGTGGAGAGATTACGAATACAACATATATGTAAAAGCAGTTCCGTTATCATTCATTTCGATATATTGTCAGTGCGAGAAGAACCATCTTTGACAGGAAATGACTGAACGTGTACGTTCTTTTAATTATTTGATCATTTTGAGTGATTTTGTTTATGGATTTTTTTATTTGTAATTTTTTTTTATTGTATAGACCCTTAGAGTCGATACAATAATCTATATTTGTGAAAATGTCATTCAAATGGGCTTCTTCAGATGTCGCATTCTTTTTGTCTGTAGGGAAAAACATTAAGTCCCAGCTGCATCTCACCTCCACGACCCCATTCCACTCTCCTCAGCCCTCTGATGATGTGAGTCAATCACCTTTGCGTCACAACATTCATTAGTTTCTGTGGGAATCAATGAGCGTAAAACCACCCAAAATGAAGCCTTAATCCACACTCACTATCTGGCTATTTGAAGTCTTTCACCCGAGTGTTCAGAGTACAGCAGAGAATGGACACAAAATGGTCAAATAAAGATCAATCACTAAAAATACTCTTACAGGAACAAGAGCACCATGTGTGATGGCAGGATCTCGGTTTTAGTTGAATAAATAGAAATAGAGCCAAGATGCAAATCTAATGACATATGATTAAAGCCCCAGTATGTAAGATATAGTGTATAACATTCTGAATATACAAATTGTTGTTTTCAATGCCACAGAATGAGCCTTTTATATTTACATGAGAAGCAGATTCCTCTCTAAGTAAATGGACAAACTAAGCACCATCTGAGTTTTAGTAACTGAGTGATGCCACTGGTCCTCCTTGAGGATTGGAGGGGAAGGAAAAATGAAATCAAAATTGTTCTGACCTGACGAGTAGAGAGTCACACTTATCTGTCAACCATGGAGTTTCACTCAATAATTTCCACAACAATAACTAACTGCAACTCAATTGACGAGAAATTAACCCTTGAACAGGGGTTGAGTGACATTGATTATTTTAGGTTCATGAGGCAGATGAGAAAAAAATTCATTTAATCAATGACCTTCATCTGTGACCATAAAACCAAACGCTACATACATATGTATACAAAATTTGGAATACTGTCAAACATCTGACCCAAAAGTCCAAGTAAAATGATGGAAATCACACATTTGGTCGGACTTTTATCCAGTTTTCATCTGCTGAATTGGATAATGTGAGCCACCGGGGGACGAGTGAGATCACTTGGTTTTCTATAATGTTAATATAAGACTGAGGATATATGCAATCCAAGGACATGCATCCTCCACATAGTATGTGCACTGACTAAACTGAATAAAGAATGGTGTATAAATGACAGCGCCACAGCACCTCCAGTGATGCCTATCTCCAGAAATACTGAGCAATGAATCTCAGTCCTTCTAAATAAATGTTTGCTGTTAACGTTACTATCACAAACAGTGCCATAGTGCTTTCAGGTGTTAATTTATTCTTTGAAACTTGTGTATTTTTGTTCGAAATCTGTCAGACTGTGATCCATTCGGCTGTGACATACGACAACCATAAAGAAAAAATACAGCCTGAGGCCTGGTGGTATATCTAATTACCATGAGATGAAAATGAATCGCTGCCTGCCGGAACATAAAGTTCGATTAAGTCAACACCAGGGCTGTTCTCACATCTCATTATTCCAGTCTGGCCCTGTGTGAGATGACACAGTCTCACATCCCAACCCTTACACCAACAACTAATCATTGTTTTTATACATGGACGCCACACAGATGCATTCCCCCTGAGGAGCCCCGCATCGTCCTCTGAGAGCACAACAAGCACATTCCCGTCTGCAGGAGACAGAAGTCATTACTGCCCTGTGTTCTCGCACAAGATGAGCTGAACCCAGAGGTGCTGTTTCAGTCAACTGAGTCATGAGCATGCAAACTGCAATGTGACGGTGTTTGCCAGGAGCCACTTGCAAAACGTAAGCACATGCGAGCACATTCATCACTCCGACGAGCATGCGCGTACTCTTCGATGCAGGGTGTCGGCCGCATGGGCAACATTCAGATAAACATCCGCATTTCTGCCGCGCCACAAGTCTATGTTGAAAAATGATGATCAGTCAAACAGATGGAGAACAAAGCGTGGGCTTTGGGCTTTGCTGATAAAGCCTGAGTGGTGCCACGTCTGAACTCTTCCCCACTCTGCTGTGGGAGTGGGCGAGGAGCAGGGGTGATGGTGATGCAAGCTCAGGCGGAGGCAAATTCTCATTTCCCTGCTTCAAAAAGCCAACGGCTCTGTGGCATGTGTGTGTGTGTGTGTGTGTGTGTGTGTGTGTGTGTGTGTGTGCTGTCCTGGCAGCCGAGGCTTTCCCTCTGCTCTGTTGGTGAATACAACCTGACCCAGAATCCTCTGCGGGGGAGCTGCGAGCGCAGACTGCGGGGATCGCCTTCTGTTCGGTCTCTGCTTTAATGTGGAAGTGAGAGGTGGATGTGTGTGCGCCGCCGCAGCCGAGTGGGTGTGATACTCGCTGTAAGTGTGATTACAACATCGGGATAATTAAAAGGACAAAGGTCTTTCCTGTACATCCTCTTCCTCCCCTGTCTCCGCTCTGCCATTTTTCACTCTGTTTCACTCTGTCTGTCACCCTTCCCTCATCAGTCACCCCATCACTCCATCCTGCTGACCCACTGTTCAGCATTAAGCTCTAACTCACCCTGCCACCAGTCAGCACTCATTGAAGAACACCGCTATAATTAACAACAAGCCTTAATTGACACATCTTAATAGCCCTGCTTATCAAGTCAGGGTTTTTTCCACAGCCTGTGATTTTCGGCAGGTGATTAACTCCTCACAAGCCGTTAGAGCTCAGCTGTCCGCACGCGCGCACACACACACACACACACACACACACACACACTAGGGCGAGGCTACATAATATATGGTCATGCTTATGAGCTGCAAAGTCATAACTGACCCAGAGAATCAATAACACCACCTGTCATCCCCACACGCCTCACCTCAAATGAGACAGAATGGATTTGTGTGCAAGTGCATAAACAACACTATATTTACTGACTTTTAATTGTTACTTAAAAAACAAGGTGAAATTTCACTCATACCTTCAAACTGTCAATGTTGTGTCAAAGTGTGTAAATGTTCTTTACATTCTAATATAGTTATGAACGTACTGTATTTTCTATAAATATATAATATGTATACACCCAGTGTATTTGCATCTATGTGAAATTTGTGGTGTGTTAGTATCCACAAGGAGGATACACAATAGATCTACACACTTTGATCCATAAACTGGACTTTAGAGTAAAGCTACATTGTAAATTCATCTACAAATAGGTTTGGAATTTGACTTTAACATACCAGAATGATATGAACTGCATTTAACGTGTGCTGTGCTTGTTTGTTTGGTCCAGGACCTATCCACCAACATGGAGGAGGCAAGATTTCTTCATTATAATGCAGCCTACCACTGATCAGGATTTTTCATAGAATTAATCAAAATTCAACATAACATTTACAGCACTGTGATATTATCAGCAATCTGACTTCCTGTCACCAGCCTGCGGGTTTCAAAAAGGTTTCATATTAATATCAATCAATCAACATTTATTTGTATAGCACTTTACAACACCAATAGCTGCCCAAAGTGCGTTACAATCAAAATAGAAACTTAGCATAAATAAAAACATGTGAAAAACATAGATTATCTATATACAAGTGACAGTGGGCACAGAGGGAAAATGGCACTACACAGTGGGAGCTAGACTGGGTCAAAAGAAGTAAAGGATGACTAAGTCAACTAATTATGATAAATATCAGAATACCTTGTTTTAAAGTTAAAAGACAGTATATTGGTCCTAAGTGAGTGCTTTTAAATGTATAATGGACTTAAAGTAACTGCCATTAATGAAAACTGAATTTTGACCATTGTTTACACCATTTCAACTCCAGGCTCAATTTCAGCAGCTTTAAGGTGAAGCAGAATTCATTGTTTTTCATGTGGAGATCAGTCGGTGTTTGTTCCTTTCGAGTCTCTGACACACTGTGCAGGGTGACACCAGCACTATGTGAGGAGAAAGACCCACACTGTTTGTTGTTTTCTTCATGTCTCATGAACACATTTGAAAAGATGCCGGCTGAGGCTTCTCCTCAGTCAGTTTGTCACAACACAGCCAATTAGAGAAGTTTAGCCGAGGCAAAGTTAACATTAAAAAAAATAAAATAAAAGATGAAAATCTGATCTTTCTAAGTCAGCGTCAGCATGAAGCAAAAAAGATATCCTTCATCTTTTAAACATAATGCTGAGGTTATTTGAAAGTAAATACATAAATACCAACAGTGACATTTGGGTCATGGATGGATTATGAAAGACAACCCATAAAATCCCACCAAAGCTGATTCATGAGTTAGGGGCTCACAGATAATTGAACAACCAAAGTGTCTAAATGAAGTATATATTTCATTATCTGTTAGGATTTGTGTTGCTGAAGCAGAACAAGAGCTCCTGTCACCGTTTGCACAAAACACTGAGGAGATGATAACACTTAGCAATCAATAACAACCACACACAGATATGTACGTGAATGTGCAAATGTTCCGATTCTTCTCTCACCATGTGGGACAGAGAGTGTGTGTGTATGTGTGTGTGTGTGTGTGTGTGTGTGTGTGTGTGTGTGTGTGTGTGTTTGTATGTGAGACAGTGTGACTCATTGGGCCCTTGGTGGTCCTGTCAGGACCTCTTTTCTTGCTGCTGACTGAATGTTCCTGGTTCTGTAAACATGGACAAATGTGCCCTACAGGAGAGCCGGCCGTTCCGCGGCTCCCTCATGCCTCAAACTAATGAATTTTTAAAGACAGCATCAATCAAACCACAGGCCAGATCAATAGGCCACAGAGCGGATTTCATCAGCGCTCCGGAGCAAGGGCTCGGTGTACGCGTCACTTCCACCCAGGCGTCTTGACAAGTGGCTAGCTTCTACTGAGCTTCATGATGGGCAGAAACTGGGGTGGTGAACAGGGCATCATGGAGGCCAAAAGCCCAATAACAATCCACATGGCGTGATCTTAAATAGTTCCGGAGGATGATAGCATATTCTCCATAGCAGTCATTCTCAACTGGTGTTTTGTGACCCAAAAGTGGGTCACGGACCCATTTTCAATGGGCGTGTGCTTTTATTTTGGAGAGGATTTTTTCAACGCATCCAAGTGCTGTCTATTCACACTCCTTAACAGTAAGTGGAGATGATGCCCTGTAATGCTAATAGACACCCGCAATTCCACAGATAGAAGAAAACCAGCAGCATTAGTTTATATATGCTAACTGATCATGGTGAAACACAAGTACGGCTACAACATACAACTTCACAACTAGATCTCACTAACCCTACACACTGTACATGAAAGAGCCTGAAACTGCTCTTGTATGTTGTGTAAATTGTGGATATTTTGATAAAGGTTATTTGCATTAATTTATGTGTCCGAGCAATTAGACAGTAATTCTTATTATTGACCATCATTTTGAGTTTTATTACGAAGCAATGAGAATATTTTGTTGATTTGGCAAAGATATCAGACAGATCCAAGCAATACCAAGCCCAGTGGACCACAGTGACACACACACACACACACACACACACACGGTAAGATGAGACAGTATTAGGAGTAAGCTATATGCCACACACTGCCAAGTGACACCAGGACACAGACAGAGACATTTTCATCAGTCAGTGTTGTGACTGGACAGATGGGAGCCTGAAGATACACAAACACTCACAGAGAGAGAATCTCTCAAAGCAGAATTTCAACTTCTGCTGAGGACAAAGCCACAAAAACTATTTTATCTCGACATAGCTCGATAACAAACTTGGAATCTTGGCCCGAATGTATTTATTTATGATATGGGACACCTCAAATGTCACCTGCATGCATATTGATGAGATGAAAATGCCACACAAGTCTTTCTTCAATATCTGGATTCTTTAAAACAACTTATATTTATGTTTTTATGACCTTTATGAAAATTGCTCACTTGTTATGACTCTCCTCTCTGCCATTTACAAAGAGCTCTTACAGTAAGACTGGTTAACTCCTCTTGCAACATACACTTTAAGACTTCACTCATCTACGTGAATCAGAGGACATATCAATGCACCTATAACAGAGATCAAAGCGTTCTCTCTCTCTGTCTCTGATTTGTTAGATGCATAAAGATCCGGGTCAGAATCCAAGCAGGAAGCAGTTTCTCAGCCCCTTGATACGGTGATAAGAAATCGAGAAGGGGACAGATCCTGTAAACAGGATTTAAGACAATTAAATCAAAGAGAAGTGGGAGTGAGAGAGAGAGAGAGAGAGATCTGTCATCACTTGCACTGCAACAGGAGGCAGAGACAAACTTGTAGAAGATCTGGAAATTGCCGAATGTGCTGAGAAATTGTAAAAGAAAAATGCTCACTCGTGAAAACAGCAGGAAGACGTCATGTGTTTCATAAGACAGACAGAATCTCTGAATGTTGCTTATGAGCCAGCATGCTCGTGTGAAGTCAGAGGCAACAAAGCGCAGAGGTGGTCGACTCCAAACGGCCACAGGCTCAGCGTGTGACGTGGGACTAAAGTTCAGCGTTGGGGTGAGACGTTCTACTGCCTTTAATAAAATACATGCAGGATGTTACAGAGCGTTGGTCATCAGGTCAAGACTGGGATCACAAGTATCATTTCTTCAGTCTCACGTACAGATCACACAGTCCAGCCTCTAAAGAAGAGCTGTGTTAATACACATGGGACCTGAGATGGAGACATGAGTAATGTGAGCACAAAAGCTGTTCACTTATTGATTTGACATTTAAGCAGTGCTCATGTTTCGAAAAAGCTGTTCTGCAGCATAGGAAATGTACAACAGTAGACTGCTGGCGATGATGCCATGTTCCCACCACCTCTTTCAAACACACAGGGGACAAAACACACCCTTGTTTCACTTCCTGTAACGAAAGAAAATGGAGGTCACACCAGTGATGAATGACACCAGAGGTCACATGCAAGTCGCCTGGGACCAAGTAGACCGGCGTCTGGTGCTCTGGTTCATATCAGAGGTCATAGACTTTGTTCACACCAAGACAGATGAACGGCACCAGGGGGATAGATACTCCAGGGTTCAGCTCAGAGACGACACAAGGCTGGTGTGAACGCACCCTCATGATGATGTGAAAAATACGGTTCAAATGCTGGTATTCGAACAAAATAGTGTGTGTGTGCGTGTGTGTGTGTGTGTGTGTGTGTGTGTGTGTGTGTTGGTCACAAAGAGAAAACTTCACATCATGAACTAAAAGCATAAAATAATCTAGTTTAATTTCACTAAGTAGAATATACAGATAATGGCATTTGAGCACAGAGCTGCTTAACTTCATATCAATTACTGCAAGATGATAAGAATAATGAGATTAAAAAGAAGCTGATGCTACACTTAATGAGAGATTGTCATGGTAACTGAATTTTGCATTTTATAGTTGGATTCATGTGAATATTTTGGGTCTTAAAGGAAAAGAAGTCTATATTCTTACTTGAATATATCAAATCAAATTGTATTTATACAGCCCACGTTCATAAATCATTTTTCTCACAGGGCTTCATAGGACCCTCAGCAAGAGTAAGGGAAAAACTACCGGGGTAAAAAAGCCTTTTAACAGTGGGGAAAAAAATTGGTAAAAACCCCAGGGAGAGTCACAATATATAGAACTTGGTTTAATTTGTGGTCATTTTTTAATGTATATTTTAGTTTAAGATAAGATTTTCATATTTCTAGAGTTCAACAGCATCACCTTGGAATGGGAAGAAAAACTAACTTAAACAGACATTTAACTCAACATTAACTCATTATTAGAACTTCAACGTAATCATGCATTTCTGTTTGGTAAAATGAACAGCGTAATTTCAATAGTAATGTCCACAGAATACATAAAGATTTGCACATAGGCTGAAATGTCACACTGGCTTGAATTATTCTTTAATCTTCAGCGAAAGCAACAAAGAAAAATGTTTGCTCCATTTTGTTGCCAAGAAAAGGATTTGAGCTGCACTTCATGGAGAGACATGGCAAATAAAAGAGGCAGAGCCGTTTGGCTAAATGCCATCTGGACTCTTTGATTCTCAAGGACATTTCCCTGTCCTACACTCCACAGAGTCCCCCCACTCTTTATCTGAGCCCAACCCACCTCACCCAGCCCCATTGTATCGCTCTCAGTCACAGAGATCCCTGCAATTCCAGCTCAGCTGCTTATAAAAGAGGAAGTCGTGTAAGCCTCAGGAGCTGCAGGGATTGCAGGTCCCTGGGGTGAATCTGAGAACATTCAGGAAACCTCTCTAGTTTCACTTTTAGAACTTTTTTCTTTCACACAGAAGCAGAGAGAAATACACTTCTCACTTAAAATGTGTCTTTTGAAATGGTTGGAAGGGCAGAGCACCTTCTGAGCAGCCCAGGTCCAATTAAACACCGACTTTAAAATCATAGAATAGTATGAGTGACAATTGGAAAACTATGAGACGATGACTAATTTATTCAGACACGTCTGATTATGAAATACAGCAGTGATTCAGTCCTACGCAGTCACAGTTTACGTCACTATTCTTCAAGATATTGTCACACAAAAGGTCTCTGCTCGCGGTGTTGTTGTCATGCAGGGAAACGCACAATAAACACACTGAAAATATTTCAGCCACAGCCTTTAGATGTGAGGTGCATTTAGTAGATTTTCATGGGATCTGCAGATAAGGAGAGGTGGAGCCACTGTTGTGCCACAGTTGTCTTGGGTACACAAAAGACCCACACAGAATGTGTTGAGGTAGACAGAACTGCTGCCTCCTTCATGTTCTATCAAACAATACAGATCCCCGGTGATCAAGATATAGCATCACAGGTCTCATGTTGGACCTTTTGCCTCTAGTTTCTTAAAATATTAAACTACGCGAGACAAAAATCAGACGGGAGTGAACAGCAACAGTTGTGCCGCTTTACAAAAATGGAAAGGGAAATAAGTCACAAATACAATGACTGTCTTTAAATGTGTTGTTGGGGCTCATACCGATACCTTTGTGCAATAGAGCAGCAGATGTTGGTCAGGTAACAAGTGGAGAACTTCACGCTGGGCTTGACACAGCAAATCGTCAGGCCGACCACGTAACAATTACGCATTGGCGCAAATTCACCTGTGTCAGCTACACTTGATCAATTTTATTATTGGACTTCTACAACTGTCTTAACATTTTGACCGAGTATCGAATTGTAACAGACACTAGAAAATGTCTCCACAATGACACGCTCGCAACAACACAACACAAATCTCTGCAAAGTTCAGATGAACAGAGAAGGACAACACAAATGTGGGACACTGCTACCGCGAACTTGTTTTGACGCAAGTGTGCTTTAGGTTTGTGGCTCTAGTTCTTTATTGGAATTGTACTTGTAATACTGCATTAGCCACATGTTGGAAATACAACTGCTTACTCATATTAAGTCCTGCAGAGGCTCTCTGGCTGTGTTCTAACGTGAGTATCCTCTCATCGGCTGGGAAAACTCAAGAAAACATCCCCAACCTCTGACTCGGACCTTTGTGTTGTCACGTATAGCCCCTCTGGAGACCAGCTGTCTCAAAACGTTAGGGTAAAGACAGGAAACTGCCCTCTTCGTGTTCAGAACGTGCACTGAGAGCCACATCTCACTCTACAGAGAAATGATAGGTTATCAGACTATTAAGAAATTGATTTAAAACAACACAGCAGGTCTGTGGAGGCCACGCTGGGGCTGTTGTCTCCATCTACTCATGTTCATTCAAGCGTGATGCAGCGGGGCAAGGATCGATATGTGTCAGACCTCAAGCTTTCACACTGTACGTGTAAATCACACAAAGGAGACGGGGCGCTCGGTTTCCACAACACAAGGAACAATCTCACGTTACGGAGACCTAAACGATATTATGATAAAAGGAGCTGTGTAACACAACCTTTCTTCCAGCTATGTAACCGTCAAAGAGGTCCAGACAATTTCATCATGAGTGTATCAGAGACATTGATGTATTGCTTTATGGAGAGATTTCAACTCCACATCTCAAATAGCATCAATGGGGCAACCCCTTTATACCACTTTTTTACCACTAGAGGGAGTCATTAGCCTCTGCAGCCCACAGTCTCTCGTCTTGTCCACTATGTGTCCAGTTCACTCTCTTGTCAGCCGGGGTTGTGCAAATATATCACCATCATTGCCTTAAGTCACATTTCTTGTTGAGCGAATCGATTCATTTGTTTTGACAAGGACCCAATAGACCAATAGCTAATGTTTATTGATCGCAGAGGGGACATTTGGCAGAATGAAACAAATACATTTATTCAAGGAAATATAGAGATCACACCAGGAAACCATTCTGCTGCTCTGACACTGAACACACAGCTGGTCTGGACTATCAATGACCAAGACATGCAGCAGAATTGTAGTGCAGGTCATTCAGCAGCACTCGCACCATCGTGGCCTTTGATTCAGAACTGGCAACCTTTCTTCCAGGCCGATAGCCGAGTGTCCAATTGTCAAGTGCCTGTGAACTATTACGTCTGTTTAATTGTTCCTTTTCTTTGCAGCATCCTCACCTGTATCTGACATTTCTTATACCACATTTCAGAGACAGATTGGTTTGACTACAGCTACCCGATGCTGAAATATGGCCTGGGAGAATGTAATATGAGGCTTTGACAACTACCCTGCAGACAGTTAAATTTGCATTTCCTGACTTGACTCTGCTCGAGACAGAGAATGAATTAAAGTTGCAGGAGGAAGACAGAGAACATGCTGCTTTAACACGCGTCTATTTATGACGGCACTGATTTCGATCAGAGTCCCAGTCATCAAAATAATGTGAAATAACACAGCAAGAAATTGCCAGAGTTGATGGATTTTCCGCTTAAATAAACGCACCTGTTGGGAAGGTTGCGGGGGGAAATGTGTTTGTGAAGCCGAGCGCTCCGTCAGCAGCAGGCATCAAAGGCAAAGCCTGTTGTCTGGATCTGACAGTGAAGAATGTCTCCCGCTGTTTCTGATTAAGGCACAACAAGCCAGAGATAAATCAACGGAGTGCGGCTCTAGATCCACAGCCTCTACAAAGGCCACCTACAGCTATCTGGTAAAGAAACAGCCCGCACCCCCCCCCTCACACACACACACACACACATACACACTCAAACGCCAATCACCATGCACGTACACACACTTGATGCCACTCCCTCCGCGGAGGACACAAAGATGTCATGAAAAGCCACAGGGACTGTGAACAAACCCACTTCCATGCTGCTCATCCATCAGTCAGAGGCCGACAGACTGATGAGCCGCTGGTCACAATTCTGCTGAGTGTTTGAGCGCAACACCAAGAAGACGCCGAGTGTGTCGAAATCACTCACTCATCAAACCATAGTCGTGTATAGTAGTGAATCCGCCATATAGTAATGTGTCAGAATGTTAAGTGACGTTTTTATAACCTATAGAGAGGACTCATTACTTCCCATAATGCAATTGGGTAAAAAACTGTGCCACAAGTGGTCACTGACAGGGTAACACACTAGTAGTAGACCGCTATCATGTACGTGTGAAAATTGAAACTCTTTCTGTCACCAACGCTTCCGTGTGAACTGACTATTACTCATGTGGGTGGGACATTACATCACCGACCATTGACCTGGAAATAAAAAAGCCCAATAACTGTTCGACCCCACATTAAAAATAAGTTATAGAATCAAGCAATGCACTGGTGGCACTGGCAAAAAGAAAAATGATGGCGACGGGAGGAGAGGGGTTTATATCACACACTCATTTATAAACAGTCTTGTTCCCAATATCTCCAGCAGCATAGAACAAGACATGGCTGGTCGCTCAGGTGACATGTGGTGCATATGAATGATGGGAAGACAATGTGGCTCTAACAAAGGGGCGATCCGTGAAGTGAAAATCAAGTAGGGGAATATCTATAAAAAGCCTTTAAAACAGTGTTTTTGAATTAAAAACGTGGTCATTAAATGTGCCCTTTAACTAAAAGTATTGACACAAAGTGCAATTAAACATTTTAAATGTTGCCAACAAATGCAGTGACGATCATGTAACATTAAGCGACTGAAATGTCGTTTGCTTTTGTCCCTGAACTCACCACATAGTAATCCACACAGAAATAACCACTGATTTGAGACACTGTCATGGATTCACTCCATCATCAACATGTCCTCTGCTGTGAGACGGGATGATGAGAAAAGAAAAGGAGCCCGTGCGTCATACCCTACCTTCTGTCACCTCAGCAGCTGACGGCTCACAGGTTCAGGAGAAGACAGCAGATGGATGTTTCTTTCAGGAGTCGATCCATTAGCTCAGATTATGGACGACGGGGACGGCTGCCAAAATGACATGGTGAAGACGGAGTGACGGGTTTGATGACACTGATGACAGAGGGATAACTGCTTCAGTAACCGTCGTAATGACGGAGGAACATCAAAGATTCAAGAGGAAACTTACCTTTAACCTGGGAAAGAACTGCCTCTTCCTCATCCGCTCTGCAATGTTTGTACACCTGAACGCTGCAGTTGCACATCACTGCTTCAGAGTTGGAAGATCGTCTTCATTTGTCCACATCTGTTGGTTGTAAATTCATATAAGTAAAGTGTTTAAAAATGGATGCTTTGGACAACTGCAATATGAATGCACATTACTAAATACATGTTACAGCATTTCTCGAAGCTTTCATGACCTGGACACCGGCTGGGTCAGGCTATTAAAAGAAGTATAACAATTAAGTGTTCCTGTGGTAGAGCCATTGGATATAAAGATAGTTTCACTGGTTTAATTAGAATAGATTCTTTCCCAGCACAAGTCAATGAATGATATCAGCCCGTTCCCCTCCAGCTCTGTCATTTATCTCTGCAGCATCCGGTACAGGTTAGAGTTTCATTACCGCTGCATCTTTGCATTTAGAGGGAACCTGCCATTTATTAGCTGCTGATCAGCTCTGCCTCTGCTCTACACAGTCATTGAGAACACCCAACTGCATCCTGAATGGCAAACGAGAGGGAATATCATTTCATTATCAGGCTGATGAAACAAAAGCAAATTCTTCCGGTGCAAAAGTAAAATCCTGTCACTAGCACACGTACATATACCTCTCATGTCAGTCAATTGATTCCTTGCAGAGATATTCTCTCCTTCCATCATCTATACCACTGAGCCTCTTGTGGGTCACAGAGGGAAAGTGGGAGTCAATCGCAGCTGATACTTAGGGAGAACAGCATGGACCGGTCACCAGTGTATTTACGTAATCAAACAGCCATTCTCACATTTAAAGTATCCAATCAATCTAACTCCAATCTGCAGCCCAATACCAAACCACTCCTTCCACACTCCCCACTTCATCACCGAGTGTCACACCAAATCAAGTCACATTTGCAGCCGTGGGGTGGGGTGAGGGGGTTCTGATAAAGGGGGAGGGGTCGAAAGAGAAGTCAAACAAACATGAAGCTCAGCAACAAGGATGAGACTTGCAGACTTGCTGCTTAAAGGCTGAAAAGTCCACTCGCTGTTTGGGAAGGACCTTAATATGGTGATACCTCTGGCAAACACACAAAGATATGAGTAATAGATAGGTTGTATGGATATAAAGAATGGACAGAAAAATCTTAAAGGAGAACCTCCTAATGTGATGCCCTCTTTGAAATTCTAAACAAACTGAAAAGATTATACCTCAGCTTGAATATTGATGGTTGACAAGTCAATGTGCATTTAAAGGAAACCTATTTCTCTAGTTAAATAGCCTCTACGAGAACAGAGCTTAAGAAATTGCTGTAGTCTTCTCATACTGTTCACCCCTGCAGCTCCTGTTTTTATGCTCTCTCTGAAACGCTCGACAGAGCTCCTGGCCCTCCCTCACAGAAAAGCCTGAAAGTGCTGCTCTAATTGCCTTCCTGGCACTGTCTCCTGTGACTGGTCAACTGCTCCCAGCTGATGTAGGAAAGGATCCACAAATTGACGCATCAGACTCTGACCACAGAGAGCTACTTAGACAGGGCATCTCAGCAGAGGCTGGAAATAGATTTTCAATGACAAAGAGCGCCCCCCTGCTGTGGAAAATGGAAGTTTTTTTAGTGGGAACTCCTCCTACATACACGAAACATCCGCGAAACCCACTAAAGAAAAGTAAACCATTCATTTTCTGCATGGACTCTGTTTGTTGCAATTTTCGCTTATTAAATTTTTGAGTTATAGAAACGCGCACCTACCAGAAGTTTAAGATCCCAGAAGATTTTTATATCTGAGCAACAGTTCAGGGCAGGGTTGATGGAATTTGTTTCCAAAAGTCAGGAATTCACTTTGAAATTCATAATATTAATTTAGTCACTATTGACAAATAAATTATACATTTGACCAAACAATGAAGTTTCCACATAATCGTTACATGACAGTTAAAACAAGACTGACATTGATCACAGTAATGAAGCTCTTTGTATTATGAGTGAAAATTGTTTCTGTGTTGTTTTCAAACTAACAAACACCTAACATCATGTTTTTATACAAACACATTTCATTCTGATTCCAGCTCAGCAGCTCTCTGCCTCTGTTCAATACAGTTATTGATGACACTCAGCCTGCATCTTGACTGAGTACACAGGAAAATGTGAGTTACATTAATTATTTCAATGGATCTATTATGTGTTATCCATGATGAATTGATGCTGTAAATGAAACATCGTTTTTAGTGGAGGTCAGGCTGTTCTCTTGAGCCAAGGGAAAACATGACTGCAGCGGAACATAGCACAGACAGATAGCACGTATGCCATGATGCATCACTGTGATTGACAGTTCAGTTCAAACATTCACCAGCTTCTATGTTGCTACTATTATGGGTTCAGTGCATCTACAGGTGGTGATCTGCCTGTGGGAAAACTGCAGTTAGTTAGAGTAAGTGTGTAAGACGGTGAAAGGTGTGGTTACCTCTGTCAGTTGTTCAGGCTCTTTGTTATGAAGCTCAGCTTCTCAATGATCCATGGCTGACTCTATGAAAGAGAGGGAACATGATTTTATCATCAGGCTGATGAAACAATGCAGCAGCAGCAACAGCAGCACCAGTAAAGATGGCATCAGATTATCCTCACAAAACTGTTGGGTTTTCGACATGACATTCTAAGGTTTCAGCTTTTTTGTGAAGTACCTTACGATAACTTGTGTTGTGCTTTGGTGCCAAATACAAAACAAATTACTTTGTAGTGATTGTTCTCAAATATACCCATCATCTGTATCCCATTCTCTTAAGGGGGTTGGAGCCAGTTCCAGCTGAGATGTGTGTTACTACCTTTAAAGGTCACACACGTATAACAGGGACAACACAAGACACAGTTCAATCGTGATATCGAGTCACACCTGTGTGTGTTCTTCTTTCACTGAAACGGTTCAACAACTACACGTTTTTACACAAACACATCTCTGACCGAACCAAACAACTAAATACATCTAGAAATGATACATTTCTGACCTACTTTTTGTTTTTTCCATGTTTGCTTTATTTTATTTCATTTTGTTAAAAGTCATTTAATGTGTTATGCTTATTTTATGTTCTAATGGTTTAGTTACTAGTAGTTTTATGTGCATCTTAGCTCCTTTTCTCCAACAAACAGCATCTTTTACAGTCTCTTTTCAATCCTTTGCCATGATTTTGATCTTTCCCGCTGTCACCTTTTGCATCCATGTAGCCGTTTCGACACACTTTATTATCATTTAGACTCATTTGAAGTTGCTTGGGGTCAGTCTGTGGTTATTTTGAAACTCTTCATAACTCTTTTGTGTGTCTTTGTGGATGTGTTATCTCTGAGTTGCTGTTTGCCTGTTTCATTCTTCCCTTACAATGTCCGAGTCTTTTTTTGTAATTGTTCATGGCCATGTTTCGGTAATTCTGTGTTTTGTTTAGTTTTGACTGTGGTCGTGAGTTCTGTGTGGACGGGTTAGTGTTTATGTGCCGTGTTTTGTTGTCGTGTTTTGAGTCTGTATCTTGAAAACAACCGATAAAAGCTTAACAGTTGTTTTTGCAGATACACCATCACACACTTATTTAACAATAGTTATATACCAGCATAAAGTAGTGTAATATAAGATACAAATGTCGTCTAGCCTCAAATGCTCGAGTAAAAGTCGCCTTGCTTCACAATATTGCGTATTTACCAGTTCGTCGGCAGCGGGCTCTCACCTGTCGTGTTCTTCCTCATTTACGTCAAACCAACTTATTTTACGTGTCAACGGGAGCGCGCTTTACGTTTACGCGCACGACTCCTACCCGCGCTGGAGAGGCTGTCTCTCACGCGCTCTGGTTGAACTTTATTAGCAGCAGGTAAAAAAAAAAAAAGGGGGGGGGGGGGGGGGATTGGGTGGAGGGGGCTGGGGGGGGGGGGGTATTGGGTGTATGTGGCTGCTGCTGCCTCCGTGCGCGCTCCCGACAGATCAGATTTTGGAGATGTCGGCGCCGTCTCCGCGCTCCCGGAGGCGCAGGGGAAAGTTTTTAGGACCGTGAGACTCCTGAGAGGAAAAGCACCGAAAAGGACAAAAATGTTGAGGTGAGTGACCATGAAATAAAGTTAGCGGTTTTAAAACCTTTTTAAAATGTGTGTTTGGGTTACATTCTGTTAATATTGTCCGTAAATAGTCCTTGAAAGTTGAATTTCTATTGTAAAATTCACAAGGGGAAGAATATTTTACTGACATTACACAGCACTTTTTGCTGGATGCACGTTATTGTTCATTATTATTATTACTGAAAATAACGGAAACTCTGTGAAAACGGTACAATTGCATTGTGGTTATAAATTGGCATAACTCAATAACTCAACAATACACAGTTCTCTTGTGGTGTGAACAGTGTGTACTGTTTTTAGAATGCTTCCTCAGTGCAATGTGTTTTCATTATTCTTTTTGTAAACAAAAGGATATGAAGCCTGTATATTATATTACAGCTAAAGCCCTTTTAAGTACAGGAACATGGTTATTGTGTATTATGTCACACAGATTTATTTCCCTTATTATTATGATGTATCGTTGGTTATTTAAAAAAAAAAGGTTACAGTTGTTTGCAGCTGTGTAAAATGTGTACTCAGCTCACTCCCTTCAGTTATAAGTAGTGATACACAGTGTCAGAAACTAGTCATTTGCATTCAAGTTAATTCCGTACATTTTCACACAGTGGGGCCTTTTTTTTTTTTTAAACCTCTGCTGCTGCTCCTTATCACCACTAATGACACTGAACAGACACACCGGAACATACTTAGAGGGATTCAAGTTAAACAGCCCTGTGGAATTTCTCTCTCCCCCTTTAAAATCACAGCGTTGGATCAAACATGTTTCCTCTTCAGCTGCAGGTTTTCAGACTTCATAACGAGGCTGCGGCCTGTGAAAGGAAAAGAGAGAGAGAGAGAGAGAGAGAGAGAAAGAGAAAGCTCCTGGGCATGAGAACAAGTGAGAGAGAGAGAGAGAGGAGAGAAAGCCCTGTATGATACGGCGAGTGTAACACAAATTAATCTGATTAAAGAATTACAGCATTCCAAGGCCGAATCTCACATAATCATGCGGGGGGGGGCACAGAGATGCAGGTTTACAGTGTTGTAATGTTGAAAGTTGAGCCACTGTGGTATTAGACACGGGAAACAACGACCCTGCTTTTCGAGGCCTGACCACAGATCGATGACACAGTAGAGCTTGTGTGCGGCGACGGCCTTCCACTGGTGGATCCACTCCCACAGAGCTGAGGCGTGGCAGGGCGGGTTAATGAGTGACCATGGTAGCGAGCAGCAGGTTTACCTCACATATTTCAGGCCGAACGTTGGGACATGTGGAGCGGCAGATAATCCAGAAATAGTCCGACGCAAACCATCCGAGTGGGGAAGAGGTCAAAGGTCACCGGGGGGATCAAGCTCTGCGTGGAGACTGTGAGTTGAGTCACTCTTGCGCGTTCAAGTCGAGGAGAGGTATAATGTAGGGTGAAGGCAGAGGAAAGAATCCCGCACTCATTACGACGCGCAAACAAAAGGCCAAGTGCAGTTCAGTGTTTCATGTCGGGCGTGTGTGTGTGTGTGTGTGTGTGTGTGCGTGTGTGTGTGTGTGTGTGCAGAGTGGGTGTGCCATATTTAGAATCAGACAAAACACCGCTGCTGATAGGATTCTTCTCCTCAAGGGCCCTGAGGGGGATTATCTTTCCTCAATAAGGGAAATTTCCTGCTGGAATATTCTCAAGTGCTGTATCTGCTGCTCCTCTCCTGATTTGGACGTCGAGCCAATCAGACTGAAACCATCAATCTCTCCGTCCCTCCACAGATGAGCACTCGTCCTTAATCCAGCTCGGACAATCATCCCGCCCTAATTGGACTCCCTCTCCCTTCCCACACCCCCCCCCCTCCTCCTCCTCTGGACGAGCTACTGGTGGTCGTGGTGGGGGTGGTGGTGGAGGTCGGAGCCGGAGTCGCCATGGAGACGGTGGTGATCGTGGCCATCGGGGTGTTGGCCACCATTTTCCTGGCCTCCTTCGTTGCCCTGGTGGTGGTTTGCAGACATCGCTACTGCCGCCCTCACGACCTGCTGCACCCCTTCGACTCCAAGTCAGTGAACCAGTGCAGCACCTGGAACTCAGACGTTTTGATTGAGTGACACATTTACAGCTTCTATCACAATTTATATCATAACTGTTTCTATTATTTCAGTGTTGGTGATTACGTTTGAACAAGATTGGACACATATCCCATTTTTCTCTTTTCTCTTGAATATGGATTCACACTTGCTTTGGTTACTTGCAAAAAGGAATTGTATTAATGTCAGCATTTAATCAGGGCACCAACTTAGTGACGCACAAATGGTTGATCTACGCAAAAAAACAAATAAGACTCTAACAGCAAAGAAAAGCAATTTCAAAAGTCTTTGGGTTTCCAGGATTGACTTTGAAAATGATAACACATCAATCTGTTCGTTTATTCCACTGCCTTCTTTTAACAGCATCATTTAGAGAAAGACATATTGATTTCATGTTCAGATTTCTATGAAACGATGACTCAAAAACCTCTGCTTACATATACCCACATTTGTTTCGAACTGAACGATTGCACTCCAATTTTGTTGCTTGACGTCTTGCACAAGATAAAACAAAAACAAATCCATGCGCAGATATTACATACATGCAGGAGCCAGTGAGAGGAGCTGAAGTCGCAGTACGTACAGGAAACCTGCTCCTGCAACAACATTTCACAGTGCAAAACACCCAGTCTGAGCACGAGCAGGAATTACAATTTTGTAGAAATGCAAACTTGCTCCTAAAACGTAACTCAAGGAAGCAGAAAAACGTTTGTCTGTCTAACCTGGGCAACGTGTCTCTCAGACCCACAGTGGACCTGATCGGAGCCATGGAGACTCAGAGCGAACCTTCGGAGCTGGAGCTGGACGACGTGGTCATCACCAACCCTCACATCGAGGCCATCCTGGAGAACGAGGACTGGATCGAAGACGCCTCGTACGTGTGAACAGCTGCATGGATACATGACGGGAAGTTCATAGTTTTGCAAGTTGTTGAGTTTTCGATCCTAATACTGTGAACGTGTCTTCAACAGTGGTCTGGTCTCTCACTGCATCTCCATCCTAAAGGTAAAACTACCTTTTGTAGTAGTTTTCATTTAATTGTAAAAAGGTTTTGTACAGGAGACACATCCTGATCTTATATTCTGTTGTCAGGTTGAATCATTCCTCTTTGACAAGGGTTATGTAAGATAATTATTACTTTAGTTAATAGATGATTAATGAAGATGAATTTATTGTTTGGTCTATAAAACATACAATATATGCAGCTGATATCTTGTAACTGAACATACTATAAACTTATTTTACTCCTAAAGATACAATTTGAATTAAGCAATAACATGTAAAGCTGTTATTCACATTGAAATACATCATAAATGAACATTAGTCATTTAAGGTGTTAAAGCTTAGTATCAAGTTTCCTTAGTAGAAGCCGGACATGGTTTTAAATCGATGTGATAACAACGTAGCTACAAGGTGTTTAATTTGAAATGAGTTTCATTGATTTGTTTGAGTGATTCGCGTCACGCTGTTTACCCACACACAGATCTGCCACACCTTGACGGAGAAGCTGGTCGCCATGACGATGGGATCAGGGGCAAAGGTCAAAGCTCCGGCGAGCCTCAGCGACATTATCACCGTGGCGAAACGCATCAGCCCGAGGTAACACACACACACACACACTCACACGTCCTCACAAGTTTTTATCAAGGCAAGTTATTCATCATGTTACTGACAAGAACTGAGCCGCCTCCTCTTCCGCCTCTTGTTCCCCCCCCCCCCAACTTGTTTCCGCTCCCCCCTCTCACCTGCCTCCACCTCTTCCTCCTCCCCCTTGCCTGCATCTTCCTCCCACTCTTCTCCACAGGGTGGACGATGTGGTTAGGTCAATGTATCCTCCTCTGGATCCAATCCTCCTGGACGCCAGGTAACCACACCTGCTTTTACACTGTTCAAAGAAGGAAACAGGAAACACCAGTGATTGATTATGGATCTAACTAAAGGGCAAAATATCAATAATATATAAATTAGCAGACTTATTTAAGCCTGTGTGTGTTTTCTTTTTTACTCTGTCATGTGAAAGACAGAAATAACTACTTTTCATCCATCAGCATCCTCATTTAAAGGTGCAGCGTGTACGATTTCTGGACTACAAACAACGATACAAACAATTGTATAGTAATATTTTTGCAAATGTAAAACGCATGACTTGCTTTCACACCCTAAAAGGAACCCTTTGATGTATGTGTACATGAGGAACAGGTCTCCTTGTGGGGGGCCGCCATGTTGTTACAGTAACCCAAAGTGGACGCATTTAACATCTTTTGATCTTAAATGACACCTGAGGGCTACCATAGGTTCTCCTGCATACTCGAAAGGGCAGGGTGAGGGTGCTGTCGCCAGATATTAAACGCTGCACCTTAAAAAAAACTAATAATAATAATAATAATAATAATAAAAATAACAGAATAAAACCACTCACATCCACCTTTCCCTCCTCAGGGCCACCGCTCTGCTCCTCTCAGTCAGCCACCTGGTGCTGGTCACCCGCAACGCCTGCCACATGTCCGGCAGCATGGACTGGATCGACCAGTCGCTGCACGCCGCCGAGGATCACATGGTGGTGCTGCGAGAGGCGGCGCTGGCCTCCGAGCCAGAGCGAGGGATGCCGGGAGCTGACGTACAGAGAGAGCAGGCCATTTAGAGCGAGACAGAGGCAGAACACCAGCACCAACCGCACGCTTCAGTTTTCCACAGTATTGAAAAGGTACATTACGCAAAATCATTAAGGACTTAGGATCACTGAACAGACTTGCTGTCGGCTCGAAGAACTTTCACTCGTTTATTAAACCTTGCATTAAGAATCTTGCAACAAGGCGTGCGCTGAGCAGTCATCTCTAGAAAGTCAAACTCACACACACACACACACAGGCTTTTCCTCCTTGTCACTTCACAGCAGATGTTTTTCAGAGTTTCAGAGTAAGATGTGGGCTGCCTGCGAGTGAAAGGCCTTTGGAAATGTCTTCTCGATTGCGCTATCACCCAGCGGTGGGCCTAAATCCAATCTCTCCAGCAACGTGCAGTCACATGGAGGCTTAGTCAGCTAATCCATCCTGAGGAGAATAACACCCTGTTAGCTAGTGAGCTGCGACTCAGTGGACCGACTGAAGACAAACCTGACTTACGTGCGATTGGAGCTTGACTTGGAAAAACATCCTCCAGATACAGTTGAATGGCCATTCGAGGGTTTTTCACAGCTCCAGCAGTTAGTTTAGTATCAGCAGAATAAAAGTTTGATCTGGTGGAGTTATGCTCACACGTCCCTTTGTAATCTGCCAAGCTGGTAATATTGTCTCAGCACTTTTAAATAGAACAGCATATCTCAACATGTACTGAAAGGATTGGCACAAAAATCTGAACATGTGCTCGTACTCCCAAGAGGATGATCCCAAGACGTTGCCGCCAGAATTAATTACTTGTCTTATCATGGAATTACAGATGTCCCTTAAAATGAGACAGAGGGAGTTTGTGCTGCCATCTTATGCAGATGATGTCAATTGTTATTGGATGTTATCAAAGTGTCAGAGATACAAACCACTCAATTAACTATAGGTTTGTCTCTACTGTCAATCACCTCATCTGCCAACATTTTCAAAGAAAAAGATTCAAAACCTGGAAAAAAAAAATTATGTGAACAAACGACAGATACCCAACATGATAGAAAATTCTATTTGACTACTTTCACTTTTTAGATTTGCGCATGGCACTTCCCACTGACAGGGTAGCTGTGGCTCAGTGGTTAGAGCAGTCGCCTTCGGAAGCAAAGGTCACTGGTTCAAATTCCACTGATACCCAGAAAAAGGCCCTACGCATACTGGTAGAAATACCCCGAGACCCAGAACTCTGGCTAAGCGGTAGAAGATGACATGACATGACTTCCCACTAACATGGAGTCGACCCAGACCTTTATGACCAACACTGCAGCCAGCCCCCAGGGGGCAGTAGAGACACATTTAGCTTCCCTTTCAGGGAGTTGACATCCTTGTTATTTACCTTTTCCAAACGTCCGTGCACAACAGTTTGCCTTGAATTCTGATCCTGAAATGTTTTTTAAAAGACACATTGTGTAGATTTATTATCATGAATATCCTTCACCTAATACCTCCCCCCGTCTGTAGGAAAACCCTGTAGTCATCATTACCACGAAAATAAATGTGTGTTTTGTCCATTCCGGGCTACTGTAAACACTTGGTTGAGCGGCATGGCGGCCACTCGGCCGTGACTTCATTCTAGAGTAATGAAAACGACACATTTGCACATTCAGGTGATGGTCATATTCAATTTACGCCATTAGAAATGAAATGAGTCCGACGTTTGTATCAACATCTGACAAGAGATATGAAAAATACGCAGGAATCAAAACCCGCGTGCAGAGATGTTGGTTGTATCACGCCGACATACAGGTGATGTCTCCAGTCGCCAATGTGCAGCGCGTCTTTGTTCTCCGTCGTGTTGATTCAGGTGCAGCAGAGTGAGCGTGTTGTTTGGGGCCTGTGCGATGGTATTGGAGCATAGCTACCTGTTCCCTCATGCATGACGAAGTAGCCATTCCCTGAGGAGCCTTAATAAGGCTTTACCCACAGTGAACACATGGGCTCATGGGGCTGCGACACACACATGCCACACACCTTTGCACACTGAAGTCTGGCAAACACATGGACATGTCACAGCCGCTAAATAGGAAGCATCGATCGCTGAGTCGTTTCAGAATTGTGGCGACAATCGTTAAGCAAAATTAATCGGAGCGTGATTTGGTGGAAAGGAATCGATTGCGAAGGAAACATTTAGAAAGTCGTTATCCTTTTATTTTCTTCCTTGTTTACATTGTGTATTAGCACTGATATTTTTGTAAGCACTCCTTTTTTTTCTCCCCTCATCCTCATTTCCTGTTTGTTACCGATCCCCTTTAACTTCCACACGCCTTTTTATCTTCCATTGATTTGTACAGATAAAATGAAGTTTAAATAGGAAAATGTGTTTGTTGTTGTTGTTTTCTTCGCTTTGGACAAAAGCTACAGAGAAATCAGGGTCCGATAAAAAGTCCACACACCATACTAATCGCTGACATAAATAAAGGTGAATTGTTTTTCTTCTTTTTGTGATGTTGTGAGAAGTCCTTTGTGCAACAACAACACAGTGGACACGTCCTCACAGCAGAGGAAGTCCCTCCATGCAGGAGAGTCAGTCGCTGCTTTAAAACAGAAGCACTTTGCTTCTCTTCAGATCTATTTGATTCCAGTTTTGAAGGGAGGTGTATTCATCTCACTTCATTTCCAAAAGAGTCTGAAAAAGAGTTCGATGCATATTAGTGAACAAAAATTAAAACCATCAGACATGATATAAATCGTTTGTTTCGACTACACTTCACCTTTGAGCACCTGTACGTTTTCATTAGCAAAATGTGGTGAACGCTGCCCCCTGCTGGCTGACAGACATGGCTGCATTATATGCACTTACCTGGAAGTCCTGGTCAGAGAGGTAGACCTCCAGCTGCTGGGGGTCCACTCCTTCAGGTAAGGGGCTCTGCAGCAGTTCCTCCAGAGGGTACTGGGTCTTCATGAGCTGGGCCAGGGCGTCCTGCACCAAGGTCAGCTTCACCCTTCCTGAGTCACCCTGACAAGCACAGAGAGGGTGGGGTGTGGGTGTGTGTGTGTGTGTGGGGGGGGGGGCATACAGCTCTAATGATTAATACATAATTAACAAGCAGCAGCAGAGAAAATGGACTGAAATTAAAATAAATTGAGTAGTGCCCAGTCAGAGGTAAGCTGCTTCTATACTTCTCTATTTGTCTCTCAAAGTCAATGTATCATTTATATTTTTAAACTGCTCCATTGTAAGACTGAATGTGACTCAGCAGACTGCCTCATTACCTTTTATGTTTGAATAAAAATAAGTGCTGGCTTATTTTTGGAAAACAAACTCAAGGTATATCAAAGATAACTTGCAGTGTCGTCTTGAATTATGTAATAGCTGGCTGCATAATTAAAGGTCCAGTGTGTAAGACTGAGATGAAATTACTTTTATTTTACTATAGGCAGTAAGGGAATATTAAGTGAAAAGTAGATGTAGAAGCATCATAAATGTTATGTCATAAAGATTCAAGTAAAGTACAGACACATAAAATGTACTTTCATCAACTGAAATATGTAAATGTAGGACATATTGACACATCCCATTATGACCTCATGATGAACTGCTGGTATAAGTGCACCGTGCTGGTACCTGTGTGGCTGGGCCCAGGCTCTTCTCCCACCGTGGGAAGATGTTAGTGAAGGTGAGAGGTTCAAAACCCTCTGAGATGAGGTAAGCATGAGGCGGCCGTCTGGGGTTCATCTCTGAGACTCGGAATAAAACGCACGTGTTAAAAGTCATGAAGGATCAGCCATTCTTTCACCTCCGCGCATCCCTGTGTGATGTCGGCACCTTTGCAGTACTGCAGCGCCGTCTGCATGGCACACCTCCTCTCCTGGTGCCAGAGGCTCCAGGCCGGAGCGGAGCTCTCTGTCCTCTCAGGCTGACCCCTCTGCCACAGGTAGACCTCCAGGCGGTTGTCCAGTAAGAACAAGGCTAGGGGAGGATGAGGAGAAGTGAGAGGAGGAAGCATTAGGGAGAGAGTCCGATGATTGTTGGTTTAAAAGTGCAGTGTGTAAGATCAGTTGTCATCGAAACGCAAAAGACATTATGACAGTATGTCCTCTCTGGGCTACCGTAAAAACAGTGGGGAAGAGAGGGAAAGAATAATACATGTGGGTGAATGTGAAAATGTCAGTATGTCATTGTTTTGGAATATTTTTTCTACCAATAGAAATGACAAAAATGATTGGAATCTTACACACTGCACCTTTAAGTTGGGTTTTGAGCTCCTGTTGAATATTTGGGATTTAGAAAGAAATGAAATTAAAAGGCTGGGTCTCAAAAAGATGAAAAACAGCAAATGAACGTTTGAGTACTTTTCAAACATTCGAGCTGAACTATAAACATAAAATAACCTGATGAAATCTTAGTGTCTTCCATCTATTCAGCTAACTTTCAGTAACATCTTATTTTGTCATCGTGTAAAATAAATATAATTAGGAGATACAATTATAAATAACTTTGAATAACTGCAGAAAAGTTGAATGTTACAGATTTTGTTACACTGAAAATTGTGACTGTTAAAGCAAATTGTGGGATGATTATTTTTATTTATCTAATCCCAATAATGTGTGTCTGAGAATTGTACTGAAATGACTTTTAAATGCCATTCCTGACCATTGCATCATTTTTTTAAATTTTTATTGTGTTGTTCAGTTTGCTGTCTGTCTCTCACCAGGCTGTGGAGCAGAGCACAGACTTTCCTGGACGAAGGGCATCGCCATCACGACCCCCGGCAGCCGACTCGCACTCTGCAGTTCCTCGCCCCGGAAGATCCCGGAGGAGGAGCTCAGCCGGAAGAGACGAGGAGTGAAGTTATACTTTCCTGGATCTGAGCGGACAGATGTCACTGTCATTGACTGAATAACGCCGAGTCGTGTGATGAGTAATGAAATGAAAACAATAGTATGTGTTCGCACCCTGCAACATGCAGTCGTACGCCTTCCTGTCCATCCGTCCCAGTGCCAACCAGAACTCTGCGGGTTCAGATCCCTCCTCTATCAACTGCACCTTCACAGGACAGCTGCTGCCCAAACCAAGCTCAGACGGGCACCTAACACACACACACACACACACACACACACGTTAAGTATATATATTTAAAATCATTGAAAAGCCCATCCATGTATGTGAGACTTACATTTGAGTGAGACGCTCCACTGCCCTCTTGCCAACCTCCCTGGTGCTGGCCTGGGTTTTACAACCAGTCCAGAGGAACAGCTCCCCCTCCTGGCTATTCAGAAGGACTACACAGCCCCTGGAGCGCAGACCTGCACAGCAACAGTCCACCTCCAACAGAGATCCCTCCTCCGGGAGCTCCCCTCGGACACAGAACAGACGCCACTCTGGGAAAAAGAGAAATATTTGAATTGTTGACAAAGATACAAACAATAAGATAAAGACTTTCTCAGAGGATGGAAATGATTCAACCTGCATTAGATGTTTCCTCTCGTTTCCCCTTGTGAACGACCAGGCCTCCCTGGAAAAGCTGTAGGAAACAGGGAGGTTCCTCTCCCTGAGGTACAAGCACCTTGAAGGACAAAGCAAGAAAAGCATAATCAACCATATGACCAATGGAGTCATACAACTCAATACTTAGTGTAATACCTAAGTAATTGATTATAATCTAACTGTGTATATCCGTGAAGTGTGTCTTTCTATCATTCTGAACATACAGATTCTCAAAACCACCACTGATACTTTAAGTCTCTGCTTTGGGATCTCCACATTCAACTTTCACAAACCTTGATTTTAGTTACTTACTTAATTATTTTATATCTGCATAGTCACCCATTTTAAAGATGCAGTGTGTAAAATGTCTGTCACTTCTATCGGTAGATAATAATTACATAATGAAATTTTTTTTTTAAATGTATAATCACCTGATTGTATGACGCTCTTTTCACTCTAACCCAAAATGAGCTCTTTAATGTATATTTACATCAGGAGCGGGTTCTCTCTGTGGGGGGCGCCATGTTTTTACAGTAGCCCAGAGTGGACAAACTAAACATCTTCTGAGCTTTATTGGCAACTGAGGGTTACCATTAGTTCTCCTGCATGCTCAGAAGGGAAGGGTGATGTGATGAATACAACATGCAACTTCATGAATAGATGTCACCAAATCCTACACACTGTACCTTTAGATAGTGAGTGCCCTAAAAACTAATACTAATACTAATATTACATATCCATCATTTTATAATATCAACGGAAATGCATTTCATTAAAAGCAAATATTGGCTACAACCATCAAATGAATGAGGTGAAAGTAAAAAAGTTGAGATTTAAATTGGAGGTATTATGAATTATGATATCATTATTATAAATGCAAGGACATCTTTATTTGAAAATGTTTTTTTAACAATTAAATGTGTGGCTATTATCAAAATGGGCTTTAACTCTGCATGTTTACAGATGATGGACGCCTGTACCTGTGATTCCTCCAGGTTGTTGATGCCGATGGACAGGAAGGCAGCAGTGTCCCGCCCACTGACGGCGGAGTGACGCCCTCGCCACAGGAAGAAGGCCGTGTTTTCTCTTCGACTGCTCTCGTCCAAACTGCTCGTCTCGTCTGCAGCGGCGAAAGGAGAGTTTGGGTCATCTATATTTTTGTACATCTGTCAAACAAACTCCATTTCCTCGATCACAATGAAGGACGGCGGTCATTTTGAATCTCACAGACCGGCGGCGCCGACACTGTACGTCCAGCGGACCACGTAGGAGTCTCCCTCGTGAAGCTGCCCCGAGCTCGCCACAGGAACCTCGCTGTCGTCGAACTCCTGGACGTGCCAGGTGTCGACCGCCAGCGTTTTCAGCTCCGCCTCCCGTCCTTCCTGCAGCGCGATGAGCCCGTAGCCTCTGCGCACGTCGACCCCGCCCAGCACGCTGTGGACTGAACCGTCTCCGTCCAGAGTCTGACCCGACACCAGGGCTTTGGCGTCGCAGGGGCTCAGGGGGTCTGAGGTCGGGGAGACGGACTGGGGAGCTTGGACTGGGACGGACTGTGGAGAGAGGGGGGGGGGGGGGGGGGGGGGGCAGGGTTTAAAAATACTATTCCGCAGCAGGACCCCGCCCATTTAAAGGGTGAGAGAATAATTCAATTCACATTCATGAATTCCATTCAACATAACAAACCCTTGGCTCGATGTTCACTTTATTTGCACTGGATGCACCAAATCAAAAAACAAGGAAACTGACTTTGTAAAAGTTGGAATGTTCCTTTAAACCAAAACTATGAAGCTGTGCAAATGTTATTATTTGGATCGTTTCTCTCTCTCGTCTCATGTTTCATGTTTGTAAAGCGCCACATGGCAGAGCCTCTATATTTCCTTCCATCTCTCTCCTGCTCTTTCTCATTCTCTTTCATCATGTGGACTGAGAGGACCGGGGTCACCTGCGGCTCCCCCCCCCCCCCCCCCCCCCCCCCGCCTGAGGTCGAGTGTGTGTCTATTTGTGCTTGTGTGTGCGTGTCTATGTGTTTCAGAGCTTCCCCTCCAAAATTGTACAAATTGCAACTGCTAAAACAGAGGGGAGAGTCCCTCTGCCTGTAAGTTGCTCCTATATAGGGAGGCAAACACACACACACACACACACACACACACACACACACACACATTCCCTCTCTCACACACGTCGCTTCCTTTACACAAGTTATTTCGGGAGGTCCTGTGTTTACCACATGGACCCATCCTGCTTATCCCCCCATTGTGTCGTTTCCCCTATTTTCCTCCCCGCCATCATTCCAGGAGTTGGGCCTAAATCCCCCCCCCCCGGTTAAGCCGGGGGTTCTCCTCGGCCTCAGAATGTGAGCGAGTGCGGCGCTGATGCAGTGCGGTCGTCCTCCTGATGGATTTGGAGAAGCGGCAGGTACACAAAGGACGACACCCGAGCAGCTTCAAGCAAGTATTATGAAGTAGTATCATTGGTACAGCGGCGGTTTGTCACACTGACTGGGCTTGGACCACTTACATGCTGGAGGTTTGCGGGATGATGATGATGATGATGATGATGATGATGAAGATGAAGAAGAGATGTTGTGTTTTAAATCAGACTAAACAGACAGAGACAAGTCTTCCATCCAACCCCTCCCCACACTTTCATCTGGATCTCCGCCCCCCCCCCCCTCTGTTTTCCCTCTCCTCCTTTCATCATATGAAGAGGGAGGGAAACCCCTCCTGGCCATCTCTGCAACCCTGCCACCCCTCCACCTCCACCTCCACCTCCACCTCCAGCCCCCCCCCACCCCACCCCCCGCCAACTCTTCTTTTGCCCATCAGGTCCAGAGAGAGTCTCAAACAACACCTTGCGACTACACACACACACACACACAGGGTTCCTCCTCGCACCCGCCTCTTCCCCACCCCCCGCCCCCCCTCCACACACACACACACTTTCATTTTCTGTGCCCCTGTACTTCAAACACATGAAAGGATGCTCTGCAGGGACCGAGGCTAAAGGGAGAGTTGGGGGTGGGGGTGAGGAGACTGGGGGAAGGGGCGTGGGGGGGGGGGGGGGGGGGCGGAGATGGGCGGGGGGGGGGCCCCCGATGATGGGGGGGGGGGGGGGGGGGGGGGGGGGGGGGGGGGGGGGGGGGGGGGGGGGCTCGGTAGTGAGGGAGAAGGGGGTCAAGGGGCCCCCTTCATAGACTAGGTCAATGTCAAGGGGCTCTCACTGAAGTGAGGCTCTCCAGAGACTAAACAGCTGTCCCCTGTGCGTCACCTCTTACTCTGCTAAAGTCCCAGAGTGGCACTTCCTTCACCGGCTCCAGCCGCTGGTTTAAGAAAGACAGACAGACGGACGGACAGACGGAGGGTTGTGTTTGCAGGTTGTGTTGGAATAAGTTGTGTAGTGATGGTGGGCTGGATGGAGGAAGTTGCCAGGTGGGCGAGGAGAGACGGGAGCATCGGCAGCAGAAGAGCTTTGTGATGCTCATGGCCCTCTTGGAGCAGGGGTGTCAGACATAGAGCCTGTGGGCCAGAACCGGACCACCAGAGGGTCCGATCCGGCCCGTTGGGTTGATTTTCCAAAGTTTAAAAAAAACGACGTACTTCATTTATGTTGGATATATTGAGAATATACACTTTTATTTATTCATCTGTTTGAAGTAATTCTTCTTCTTCTGTCTATTGAAACCAAATTACAAAAGACATTATTACAAAAGTATAATGACCCCAATGTGTGACTTGCTTTTTTACGTAACTCTAAAACGAGCCCTTTCCTGCCTATTTACATCAGGAGCAGGTCCTCCCTACGGGGGCGCCATTTTTCTACAGTAGCCCAGAGTGGACAAAGGTTCTCCTGTATTCCTGAATAGGAAGGGTGAGGTGATGGCTACAATATGCCACTTCACCAGTAGATGTCACCAAATCTTACACACGGCACCTTTAAATTCACAACCGTACTTGTACTTTTGGCACTAAAACAAAGGGAAACATCTGAAGTTGATGTTGTTTATAGGTCATCCTGCTCCATATCTGGTTCCTCTTTTCCACTGTCAATTTGACATTTTTGACTCTCCCTCTCTTCTCCTGCTCACACAAATCCCTTTTTCTTAAAAAAGCGATTTAAAAGACAAAAGCATGAGAGCGGAATAAAGTACAGCGTGGAAACTATCAAACGATTTGGAATGTGGAAGTGAACGGCGGCAGTGAGCGCGCGCGCGTGCGTGTGTGTGTGTGTGTGTGTGTGTGTGTGTGTGTGTGTGTGTGTGTGTGTGTGTGTGTGTGTGTGTGTGTGTGTGTGTGTGTGTGTGTCTGCGCTGCGCCAGAGCGTCTGCCTCATACCAAGCAAGGCTTCTGGGAAAGGAAGCCAGTGATCAGACTGCACCCTGGGCTATAAAACCCCCACAATGCACTGCGTCTTGCCTCTAACTCCTCTAAGACGCGGGGAAAAGGCAATTAAAGCATTTATAGGCTTCGCCCCCCTAGATTTGCAGCCAGCAATTAAAAATCATTACTAATCAAATAAAAATAAAAGTAGCTCAAACTACAACTCAGCCAGGGCATCGATTGGATTTATGCTACGGTGAAAGAGCTCATAAAGACAAGCAGGACTTTATATTACGTTCTTTACAAAAATGTGTGAAAAGAGTTAAAATTTAATGGCAGGCGGAACGAGACGAGCGCGAGGAAAATGTATGAAACTTAAAAAGGAGGCAACTTTTCTCATTTGTTTGTTCCATATCAAACCACAAATCTCTCAGAGAGAAGCCGGTAAATTGAACGCAGAAATGGAGCGAAATCAGGTGGTCTCCAGAGAGTTGGGAGATTTAGAGCCCTGGCAGGCGGCCAATGAGAGCTTCCGGATCAATCGTGGCGTTGATGCATGCGAACGCCTCGTGGGTGTTAACAACGCAGGGAGCCGTGGTGGTCAGAAATCAGGCTGAGTGACACTTTGACACCGGGTGGGCAAGCGCCACAAATAGAAATGTCAGCCGTCTCAGTGGCTGGGGCTTTTACAACGGCAGCGGCGTGGCACACCTTAACATGGTGCCCCGACCCAGCCACACTGTGGGCTTACAGAGCAGCACGGTGTCTGGGCGACTTTGTGACAGGTGAGAGAGGAAGGCTCTTTTTTTTCTTTTTCTTTTTTTTTTTTGCTGCTCCTGAAGAAGAAAAAAACTCTTTCAGCTTGAATCGGGAGTTACTTCATACCAACTCTCAAGTTACTTCAAAGAAAGGGAGGGAAATAAAGGAAAAGTCGATTTTTTTTTCATTCTTACAGTCAGAAAGGGAAGATTTCTAAATCAACGATGCAGTGAAGAAAATATATCGTATGAAAGATGGATCTGTGAGCGTTTGACACCTGAAACCTTTTCTTTTTGTTTACTCTTGATCTGGCTGGTTTGAGTTTTACCTCGAGATTAATTGAAGTCCAGTGCTTTTATTTTGAGCATTAGAAAATAGAACTTTCTGGGACTTCAAGGGCTTCGAAGTCATATCTTGTCAAATTGACAAGCATTTATCTGATGCCGACAAATCATGAAGGGGGTTTTTTATATTTTCTTACATTTAAGTCCTTTTGTTTACAAAAAGTCCAAAGTATCGTAAATATGAAAGGTAAAGGGCTGTGTCGTTCTTCCGACTCTACTTAACGCAGCCCGTTTGTTTGGTCAATGACAATGAATCAACAGGAAATCCAGTCCCCCACAAACAAGCTGAAAGAGAGCATATCGCCACCTACTGTTGGGAGGTCATACATACTTCACTCAATAGATCCATTCCCCTGCTGAGCTCACTCACTGAAACAAGGACAGTGGTCCAGTCAAATGGCCGACTTGAGCTACAAATGTGTAAAAGTCGTGACTCTGCAAGTGATTCAAACCCTGAATCATCTCAATTCATATCTTTCGGTCTCATGAAATTCTAAATTGTGGTCCCAGACCCATTCCACACCTGTTATTTGAGCTCAGACTAAACTGAAAAGTCTGAAGGTCCGGACCACAGAGGGAATGAGGGTGTGAAAGTGCTTTAAGTGCAAAGTAAGGATATGACAGACAGAATGATGATGGCCTCAAACACACACACACACAAACACACACACACATACACACTAACCATGGCCAGGCAGACCCATGCTGCTCGCCAGCTGGTAGAGGCGTTGCTGCTGCTCTTCGTAGGACCCTTGCTCGCTGAGCGCCGACATCATTCGCCTGTAGTGCTCCTCGGGGCTCATGTGGCCGTGGCTTCCGCCCGCCTCCACCACCGGACTCTGGGAGTTTTCTGCAGAGAGGACGGAGACGCTTGTGTTACGACCACTAATTGACCGTCGTATCCAGCCCCATCAGGAGATAAATACCAACGTGAAGCTCCATTAGGCTATTAACTCGCTATTAATCTAATGCTGAGCCATCATGTCTGCATTAAGTCTGAATTATTATTTTCTGTGCCTTGTGCCTTTAAATGGCAACCAAGGGCAACCAACGGTTCTCCTGCATGTAGATGTCGGCATGCACTGCACCTTTAATGGGCTCATTTAAGGGTAAGGGTAAGGTGATTACGAAAATGTCACTGTGTCATTGTTTTGTCTCTTTTTTTTTAGACAAAAATGACCAAAATCGTACACACTGGACCTGTAAGACAAAAAAAACAACAAAACAACCATTGATATATTTTTCATAGTGTAAATTCCCCTGAGTGGAGGGAACTTTGGATTTTGGCTCATAAGGAAGGGATCGTTAGGACACAGTTAAACAGGCCTGCAAACATCCTACGAGCACCTGTGGGACAGACGGTGACGGTGTCTGTCCCCGCGTGACGCAAACAACCTGCCTCCGGTGGCAGCCAGGAGACGTGCATACAAACAGATCATCTATTAAGGAGTCAGCACTGACGGAGAGGAGGCCTCTTTGGACGAGGCCGTACACATACAGACATGCATTGTTAATGGACTGAGCCTGACCCCGGCGTGAACTCGCGCTTCCTCTGACAGAATCTGTGCAATCAGCTGGACGAGGTGAACACTTCTCGGAAGTGTGCTCCGTTTTTTGGATTTTTTTGGAGACTCGCTTCAAAAAAACAAAAACAAAAGAACAAGAATCGCTGTACGTGTGTTTTGGTGCCGCTGTGCCGCGTTGCGAGGATGATGCGGTGTATGATATCTATCTAGCTGTCAGTCCCCACACTTAATCTCGCTCCCCCCCTCCACCCCCCCCCCCCCTCCCCCCCCCCCCCCCTCTCTGACCTGCCTCCTCTCCCCTCTCTCTCTGTCAATAGTAACATGATCTAAGGTGAGGGTGGAGGGGGATATGGGGAGGTGGTTAGGGAGTTGGAAGAGTGGGGGAGAAGGAGGAGGAGGAGGAGGAGGAGGAGGGAGACGCAGAG
This sequence comes from Chascanopsetta lugubris, assembly GCA_016785325.1. Classification (NCBI taxonomy): domain Eukaryota; kingdom Metazoa; phylum Chordata; class Actinopteri; order Pleuronectiformes; family Bothidae; genus Chascanopsetta; species Chascanopsetta lugubris. The sequence goes on from JAFBJT010111627.1 coordinate 42,295, forward strand.
GAAAGCAGGGGTTATTTTTACCACCCTCCTTCTTATTGAAACCTGAGCCTGGCCCCGGGCAGGCGAGCAGGAGTGGCGCTGGGGAGCGGAGGTGGGGGAGGAAGCGAGCACGCAAGCATCTCTGTCTCCACCGCCAAGCTCCGGCTAATCCATCCAAGGACCTTGAGTGTGTGTGTGTGTATGTGTGTGTGTGTGTGTGTGTGTGTGTGCGCACGCGGCGTGTCTGTGCTCGTCTAAAGTTTTTTTTGCACTCTCTGAACACAGCGGGAGGGGGGGGGGTGGCGTTGAGGGGGAGGAGGGGGTGTGTGAGGGGGAGGGTGAGGGTGAGGGGGGTCGACTTTGCAACTGAAAGAAAAGTAGGCGTCATTTACGCGGCGGCATCCAATCTGTCCGGCTCCAGCCATTCGCTCCCCTTTCAATCTGTTTCTCCACCTGCGTTCGACTCCGACCGCGTGTGTTTCCGCTGCCAAACGCCGCGGCAGAAAGAAGATGTAACGCTCGCACATAACAGGCTAATGGGAGGAGCTCAAGGTTAAGACACCGGATCAGTGGTGTTTTGAAATGACTTAGGTTTTCCGGACACACACACACACACACACACACACACACGTGCGCGTTAACACAAAGTCTTTGTCTGTCTTATGCAAATACGCAGCAAAGACCAACACCAACACACGGGGGCATAGACAGGGGCTGCTAGCTTTAAAAAGCCAAAAAGCAAGCCGCGCATTGGCTTCACAGCCGTAAGAGTCAGAGTGAAACCATAGCAGCCCCGTTTCTCTGAAAAGCAATCCAAGCCTGGGAACATACACAGACACACAAAGATACACAGAAACGCTCACACGGACACATACACACACACACACACACACACACACACACACACAAAATTCATGCATTTTTCAGAGGCGCGTAGAAGAAAGAAAAATAACGGTCAGGAGGAGTGGGTGCAGCTCCAGACAGTGATGGAGGGAAGAGGCTACAGGCAGGGCTGCTGCTGCTGCTGCTGCTGCTGCTGCCGCCGCCGTTGGTCATAGGTCAACCAGAGGGCAAAGGTCGACACAGGGTTCAGGCTGAACTCTGCACAGCTCAATCTGACCTCCGAATGCACTCATGCAAATATGCTCACTGATCTATTTTCCCCAAAAGGATTCAATAATCTCACTTTCCAGTTATTTCAAATAATCAGTTGGGTGTGATGCTGATGTCTTATAAGAGGCCTTGGGCTGAGTGTGTGTGTGTGTGTGTGTGTGTGTGTGTGTGTGTGTGTGTGTGTGTGTGTGTGTGTGTGTGTGTGTGTGTGTGTGTGTGTTAGCAGAGACGAGGTTGGGTGTGCTCTGAGCCACACTTGGTTCAGCCTGCTGTATAATGCATCAGTCAGGAAATCTTCCTCGGGGGCCCAGGGGGACGGGGCCTGGTGGCCGTGCCGGCTCCACACCGGGGGCCTGGTTTCACGCCACATGAGGGAGATATGAATAATAGAGGACAGAGACCGGATTCCGGAGCTAGAGAGGGTTCATCACCCTGCCGTGGTCCTGCCCTGACAGGGTCCGACATACAGAGCTAATTAAAAGTTGTTTTGTTTTTTCTGTTCAGAACCAGATTCAAAAGTGATACAAAGCGGCATATGCATGTGACTATAGCACATGCTCTGGTTACAGTGATTGTTTACTGGGAGATTATCATTTTGTTCATCACTGATAGTTGAAAACTACGTAACTTTGTCTGTCTCCTCGCTCTGTTTTCACTCAACACTCGATAACAACTGAACAAACACTGGTACATTGTATGGCGGTTACACGTGTCGTCTTATTAACAATGAATAACTGGTGGTGGCCCTAAGATATAAAAATGCCCGAGCGTGGTTGGGTGAACGTTGACATGACCGCGTGACAACATTAGCTTTGGTGATTGTTCTGTCCTGACTGTTTAGTGGCTTCCTCTAACATGTACTGTATGTATGCAAATCAGTTGGTGTTGGGTGGGTGGGGTGGGGTGAAAAGATGGAGCAGTTTGAGCCAGAGATCTAACAGAATATCACAGAATGCCAACACAAAAGCACGAGTTTAATGATGCACAAAGACGACCAGCAGGTGGCGATGCTAGTGCGGGACATAGCTTTACGTTCAATGAGCTGCATTTGAATGAAAACAGAAGGTAATGTAAGAAAATCCACGTTTCGTGTCGTACTTGATGTTTCGCTGTGGCCAGTTAGCATATAACAACAAACATAGCTAGTTTTGAGAAATGGCGGATGTCTACTAGCATTACAGGGCATCGTCGCCACCTACTGTTCGGGAGTGTGAATAGACGGCATGCCGATGCATAAAAACACACACACACACACACACACACACATACACACACACTGGCCGAGTCTTACCTTTGGGGGATACGCTACGTGACTTCTTGCTGTCAGAGGGACACTCGCTGCTGCTGTTGGGAGAGAAGCTTCTCCTCTTGCCTAGAAGGGCATCTGTAAACAAACACACACATACACACACACAGACAGACACACACACACACACACACACAGAAAGAGAGAGAGGAAGTGCCATCAGTGAGAGAAGACCAAAGTGGACGCTTGTTGCAGCTCTGTTCTGCGTCTACCTGCATACATGGTGGTTGCTTTGGAAATGCAGGGGGAGAGAGAGACAGGGCGAGGGCGAGAGAGAGAGAGAGAGAGAGAGAGAGAGAGAGTGACAGGTGGAGAGAAGCGGAGCGAGTGAAGCACAGCCACAGGCGTCTGGAGATGTGCCTGTTCTGTCAGAGATGAGAGGAGGGCCCGCGCCGCCGTGGATGACAGATCTGCCCGACTCATTCACGTGTGTGTGTTTGTCTGTGCTGGAGGGAGGGCAGGGTGCTCATCCCCCCTCTCTCTCTCTCTCTCTCTCTCTCTCTCTCTCTCTCTCTCTCCCTCTCCCTGTCTGTCTCCTCCTGTCTCTCTTTCCAACAAGTCCGTCCTCAAGTGTTATCGCTCCTCTCTCCTTCTTTCATTTTCTCTTTTTCCAGATGTTGAGACAAAAACGTCGGCGGCACACGGGAGCCTCCGAGCTGCTCGACAAATTCCTCTCGGCCCACATTATGTCTACATCGTGTGTTTATTTTTAGTTTCTCTACCTCCACGTCACTCACCCCCACCCTTTTTGCACTCCTCCCCTCATAAACACCCATCTCCCTTGCTTCCTCCCTCTCTCCTCCATCAGGACCTCTCTCTCTCTCTCTCTCTCTCTCTCTCTCTCACCTCCCATTAACACCCTCGCCGCCTCCTCCCCTCCCTCCTTTTCCTCTCTGCCCCCCCTCCCCTCCCCTCCCCGCCCCCCACTCCACCCCCACCTCCTCCCTCGCCACCAAAGAGGAGCATCTAGTGTACAATTACCGCCGCCGCCTGCCGCCGCCTGCCGCCGCCGCCGCCGCCGCCGCCGCCTCCCCCTCCTCCTCCTCCCCCTCCCCTCTCATGCCGCTCTTCCTTCCCGCCCCGTCGCCTCACATCCACCCCCCTCCAGCACACCTCAAATCAATACGGGCCTAATCAGAGAGGGAGGGGATCCAGAGCACATCGCACGCGGCGCCGGCAGGAAGGGAAAAATCAGTGTGTCATTGCCCTCTCTCTCTCTCTCTCTCGTTTCTTATTCTTATTCTTCCTCTTTTTCTATCTCATGCACCTCTGTTTTTTCTCTCCGACTCCGTTTCTTCCTCCACAAAGACGCAGCCAAGCCACAACGGCAACTGCTTCCCCTCTATCTCTTTTTTCTCGCTGACTTTCTCTCAGTTCCTAGTGCATATTTTTAGGGATGTGCGTGTGTGTGTGTGCGTGCGCATGCGTGTGCATGCCTGTGTGTGTGTGCCTGTGTGTGTGTGCGTGCGTATGCGTGCGCATGCGTGTGCATGCCTGTGTGTGTGTGCCTGTGTGTGTGTGTGCCCATTGCTTTCCCTCCTGAAGGAGAACGATTCCTCTCCCTCCCTGTGTCTTCTCTTTTTCAACAAAGCAATTTTTCATCATTTGCACAGCATGTGTAAATAGCGCAGAGAAACAATGAAAAAAGAAAAATACAGCAACACCCAAACAAACAACATTTGGTGATTTCTGCGTCTGTCCTCCTTGAAGTCGTTACCGTAGCAACGGTGGGACTGGCGTCATAAGAGGTGGGAGACGCTGGAGTCTGACCCTTAACCCCTTGACCTTAAACTTGCTGTTCGGCACTCGCCTAAACGTGTGTCCTGTGTTCTCTCTAACCAGAAACAGACAGACAGACAGGCAGGCAGACAGACAGACGTGGGGGGGGGGGGGGCAGAGACAGAGACGGGACTCTGAGGATTTTGTGCTGTGCGTTGGTGTTGATGAGAGGGTGAGTGAGCAAATGAGAAAGGGGGAGAAAGGGAGAGGGAGGAGGTTCGCTAATGATCCACTGTTTGATGTTGCCTCTCAGGTCCTGAGGAAATACACTCCCCTCACCACCCTAAAGAGACAGTGGGAGCAAGGAGGAGGGCTGCTAATTGACAAGTGCACACAACACACACACACGCACACACACATACATACACACACACCATGTGTTATTAAAGATTTCTATTGTCTCATTCAGTGTTTATTCTCATTTTAAGATCACCTCCTGCACCTTTCCTTGAGCCAAAACACTGAAGTTTGCATATAGTCGAATATTAACAAACACACTTGCTTATAGCCACATCCACAGCCGCTCATGATCAAACACACACACCCGCGCGCACACACACACACACACACACACTCACTCAAGACGTCTCTTGAGCCGACCTCACTCAAGACACTCTGTCTCCTGAGCGAGTGCCTGAGGGCCAGAGATTTGAGGGCGGAAAGCTTTTAAAGCCAATTAAATGGGGCTTCTTAAAGCGCCGGCGCTCCCTTTTAATGCCGAACCCTGAGCGTCTGCAAGCGTCTGCGCTAACCCCCGTCTCACTCCCACTAACACCGCCGGCAGTCGACTCCTTCCACCCTGGGCCGATATTCCACATCACCTGCTTGTTAATATTGCTGAGGAATTAGTGGTTACGGAGTCAGGAGTTTAATTTTAGCTTCAAGGTTGTGGTTCCAACTGTCAGAAGAAGTGCCGTAATTCACCGCGCTTTCATGTGGTGTCGGAATAATCGGGGAAATTAGCGAATGACTGCGCAAACTCACGCGAACGCCATCTCAAGTCGGAACAACGACTCTGCAACTCGCAGAAAATGTGGGTGCGGGAGCTGCCAAGTTGATGACGTCACCATTTTTGACGGTGAACGCTAAAAATAGAACCTTGTAACCTAAAGGTTTCTTGCGTTGATTGATTTGCTTTTAGCTAATAGACATCTCCGTTCTGATGAGCATGCACATATCTAAATGATCTATGCAGCCACCTCTAGACGAGATCTCTGGATTATCGGGTCTGGACTTCCTCTGCGGTTTGATGTTCACACATGCACATCGTACCAGGAGGTTCTCAGCTCTGAGACTTTCACGACAGCCGCCGATCCACCACTTAGCCCTGATATGCTGTGATATTCACTGTCCTGCCATGGAAAGAGGAACTACTGTGTTTTCTTTCCTGCCGTCGTCCCAGCAACCTGCAACATCCACTGGTGGACTGGCTTGTCTGTCTATGTCTAATAATCTTGATGGGGATGTATCAAAAGTATTCCACTATGGCGTGTGTCACATGCTGGGGATGTCATAGCCTTTATGCCATGACCACGCCCACTTGCTCAAATTCCTGCTATACTCTGAAGAAATGTATACCCTCCACCTGAGAGGCACAGGAGAAAGCTGGTAGAAATCCAGTGGATCTAAGCATGATGTTCCACTGTGCCACTCATGTCTGTATCGTTTTCTTTTGCCCTTTCAATATTATGCAGATGTTGCAAAGTGTTGTTTGAACGCACATAAATACAACCTAGGCCTTCACGGCGTCCACTGTTCTTTCCCTGCTCTGACTTCAAAGCACAAGGGGTTGGAACGACATTTCACAACGCTATGAGCATGAGTGAACAATTAGCGCAAACGGCTTTAACCGATATGACGTGTGTGTTTTCGTCATTTCAGTC
>JAFBJT010111628.1:0-11126 GCA_016785325.1 Chascanopsetta lugubris
GCCGCTCTGAAACACCATGGCTGTGGATGGTATGCAGTTGTTGTTGTTGTTGTTTTAATGTCTTTTTAAAAGAATGTAGAATGCTCCTTTAAATGTCAATGGAAACTTTGCACGGAGCCTGTGTGGGTTTGTCGGCGCGGCGCAACACTTGTGAGACCAGTTTATCAGGTGTGTTTGCATCTGGGAACAAAGCTCCTACTGTCACCGACCCCCCATCACTCTGCCTGAGCTGTGAGTGACTTATACACACACACACACACACATATATATAAATATATATGTGTGTGTGTGTGTGTGTGTGTGTGTGTGCGCCATTATTTATAGTGGTCTTGATTTAGAATTGCAGCACAGAGTGCTAATTTTGAACCAAGACATGCTTGGGAGTCAGTTTTATCATTGTAAGGTTGGGGGGGTCCGTGGTGGTCTGCTGCTGGACATTGCCAGCCGGTGCTGAAATGGACAGTTCACCAGCATCAGCAGTTTGGTGGTGACGCTGCTGCTGCTGCTGCTGCTGCTGCTGCTGCTGCTGCTGTGGTCAGGAATCTTAAATTCTGGCATCTTTCATCATTTGTATAAGTTGCCTCTGCCTGCTCCACCAAATCAAAGACCTAAGATAAGTGATCAATGAATGAATGAATGGGGCCGTTGTCCGGTCCCTGCTGATCACGCTTCCACCTCTAAAACCTTTGAAATGCGATTTCTCTTCAAGAAGGACAATCACAGTCGGACTCATTGGATTAGTGTCTGCGTCAACGTTGGTGAATGTGTCCATTCAGAAAAGGCTTGTTGTTGCTCTGGTGTTCCTTGCTTTTTATTTATTTTATAGACGTGTACATATTACGTGAGGAGGCACCTGTACACATTTCAGATTGAAAAACAACATACAGGAAATAAGAAAAGACACAGTTTGGAGCTCTCTCACTGCTGCTGGTCAGTTCTTTAGCCCATGAAAATCATCTTTTCATCGCAGTCAGGTGCATTTCCTTTGATTCTGAATCAACACACTTGATTCAGAACACAACACAGAATTTAGGGAAACATAGGTTGGAATGTTTTTTTTTTCCATCTTTGTAAAATAGTTTGTTGAAATAGTTTGTACAAATGCAAACTGACACCAGAGGTGATACATGTGGTGACAAATGTAAACAACTGTGTCAATAAACAGGAAATAGATCAGAGGTCTGACATGACCAGCCTTTAAACAGGCGGCTCCATATTGTGGAATCTGCTCGATTTGAGCAGATGCTTTTATCCAAAGCTACATTCATTTGAAGGAGGATGAAGAGTTTGGGAGTTGAACCTATGACCTCATGCATCTAAAGGACATGCTGAGCTCCACAGTAATTCCACAGTTTCATTCAGCAGATGCTTTTATCCAAAGCTACATCCATCTCAGGGTGGATGGACAGGCTGGGAGTTGAACCCATGACCTTTAATGCGATCGCTATCTACAGCACTTCAGTGTCTCTGTAGCTTATATATGTTGTTTTGTTTCCCATTCTTTGTTTATGCTACGTAAACATATCACCTTTAACATGATGCATACGTACATATTAATGAAAATAAAAGAAAATCTATTCAAAAACATTAAAAACATGAGCGGACATATTGATTGAGCCTGTTTGAATAAGTCACAGCTCGTTCTTGTGTGAATCTCATCCAGTTGTGCGGCTGCATGTGTTACTTTACTTTCTTTACTCGTCAGTCCATAAACACTAACGAGACCCCCGAGGTTCATTTCTGCATGGTTTTAATCAATGCAAGTGTTTTTCCGTGCGGTGGCGGCTTCACTTTATGTGTGTGAGTGAGTTAATGATGACTTTTTTCCTTCGGTAGACTTTTTTTTTTTTTTTTTTTTTTAAACCTTTAAGGGGGAAAACATGTCTGACAAATGGTCCTAATCATCTGCGTTTAATCAGTGAAAGCAGCGTTTGTGTTTACAGCAGCAGCCTGAGGGGGGAACCAGCCCTGTGAAGTCAGCCTCATGTTGGAGTTGCACCTCAAAGAGCCTAAAAACTGGCGTGTAGAGTTCTATTCCCAATAATCTGACGCTGCCTCTGGTTTGCCTTGATGCATTCGGGGCTGTGGTTCCTCGGTGGGAGACGGGAAGGAAACGGCACAAAGGGAAGAAAACACCAAAAGACACAACTCCTTTCATCTCCGCAAAACCCTCGCGCCCCCGCCACACTCTCGCTCTCGCTCGCTCTCTCCCTCTCTCTCCCTCTCTCTCTCTCTCTCTCTCTCTCCCCTTCTGTCCTCCTTTCAGATTCTGTCAGTCGATTTCAGAAGGGCCATCCAGAGTGCACGCTCACACACATGAAACACATCTGCACGCCGCCAGAAAATCCTCCCAATCGGGCGCATGAATCAGTAATGACCCCGTGGCTTCCTGCCAGAAACCGTGCCAGTAACGGCATGTTGACTGTAGTTGCACACTTTCTTTTAATTACTGGATGTCGGGGACCCACCTGCTGGTGAGAGGGGGCTTGGATGTGTTGCCTGCAGGCTCGTCTCACGCGGCTTCGACATTCCTCACCTGCTGCTCCGCTCCTATTAAAGGTGCAGTGTGTGCGATTTCATTCATGTCACCTCTGAAAATATCACAAAACATTTGCATACTGACACTTTCATGAATTTATAATCTGCGAAATGTTCTACTTTTTTTTTTTATCCATGACCCTTAAATGAACCCTTTAATGTATATTTACACGAGGAGTGGGTCCTCTCTACGGCGGCCGCCATGTTTTTACAGTGGGGCCCGAGTGGACGTACCAAAGATCATTTAACGACTGAAGTCGACCGCAGCTTCTCCCGCGTGTTCAGAAGAGTGAGAGTGAGGTGATGGATACAACTTCACCTCTAGATGTCACCAAATCTGACACACTGCACCTTTAATGTAACTGTACCTGACCTCGGATATCCAGGAAGTATCCGGGTGCTTGTCCAGACACGATCTCCCGTCTGCTCGGTTCCCCCAGAGCAGGTCTCAGCAGCGACTTAATGACTTAATCGCCCCTGAGTGACGAGCTGTCAGGTGCGTGGGAGTTTGTTTTGGTTGTCACCAACTTATCCCCCCGCTGCGTTTGTTTGTTTTCGTCTCTCCAGCTGCCTCCAGTTTTAGTTTCTGCAGACCGGCGGTGGAGTACAGAGCTCTGTCCGAGGACTTCAAGCACCAGCTGAGTCGACGGACGGGCGGCAACCTCACCTGGCACGACGGGCGTGGGCAGAAAACAGCAGGGGGCCGGACGGTGAAGCTGCTGCAGCAGCCGGGAACTGAGGCCCTGCAGGTACAGAGCGCACACACGCACACACACACACACACGCACACACATACACACACACACACACACGTGAGAACTGGTTCTCACGGTGACTGAAGCAGTGTGGAACCCCGCAGGGTTCTAACATGTCAGCAAGGTCAAGGAGAGAGTGTCTGTTCATTTTTTTTTTTTACTTGTCTGATAATCTACTTAAAGGTGCAGTTTGTAAGATTTGGTGACATCGAGTGGTAGCACTCAGTTGTCATTAAAACTCAAAAGATGTCTAGTGTGTCCACTCTGGGCTACTGTAAAACTGTTGATGATCATGGCGGCTCCCAGAGAGAGGACCTGCTCCTCATGTAAATATACATTAAAGGGCTCACTTAAAGGTAATGGGAACAAAGGTAAACATTTCAGAACAATGACATTGTTCTGTAATATTTTTCGAAGTGACCAAAATGACCGAAAGCGCACATTTTTTTTTCGAGAAGATGATTGTAATAGCCCCGCCCACTTACGGTTCAACTGTGTTACATGTGGCCCCTGACCTGGAGATTTCCAGCACATTAACACAATGCAACAAATGCAACTTAAAGGTGCAGTGTGCAGGATTTGTTGTTTTGTGTTTGTAAACACAGCAGTTGAAGTCGCCCCCCCCCCTCCCCTCCAACCACACCAGTAGGATGCAAGTGCAAGATTCACGGAAATATATCATCAGATTTCAAAATGCTGATACAGAGACAAGCTAATTAGGCTAAACATTAGCACTCGCCCGTTCAACCTCGGCTGGCGAGAAATGTCTCGTTTGCAACAAATCTGAAAGAAAATGGTCAAATCTGTCAGAGAGCAGCGTTTCTGCAGCTTATCACAGGCTCATTAAAGATGATTGATAGTTTTATACCAGTCTGTTGTTGTTGTTGTTTTTGAAGCTAAATTCTAAATTCTTCATGTCAAACTTTAAACTCCACTAACGAGCGCCGGGTTTCTCCGTCACAGCTCAGGATGAAAACTGGGCTGTTTGTCATACAAATTAAATCCCAGCAGCATCAAGAGGAATCAGCCACTGTTTACACCCGTCAGCTGATGTTTGGTGCATTTCACTGTAATCTGATTACTTCCTCTGTTACTCAATGACATGATGAAAGTCACAGGAGATGAGTGAGGGGACAGAGTTGGTTAGAGAGGCTTTCGATAGTCTGGTCAGGCATTTAACATTAAGACGACTGGACTTATGTGACGGAGACACACAGAAGTAAGTTATACAGTGTTAAAGGGGAGTTATGGGAAGTAGATGCCAACTTTTATCAGAGAAAATATTATAATATTAATATTGTAATCAAGCTTATTCACATGAATAAAAGCAGAAGACGGGCGGCTGTATCTGGATCTGTTATTGTTATTGTGCAGATGTGGAAATGCAGGAAGAAAAGAGGGTTGATGTTGTCCCGCCCTCGCTTCTAGCTGAGGTCAGCAGTTATTAGCTTTGACCTAAAAATGCATTCATGGATTTTGGGTCAAATCATGTGAATGACACAAGTCCACTCCGGGCTGCTCTAAAAACAAGGCAGTGCAGCAAACATGGCGGCAAAACATGGCGACCTGATGCAAATACGAAGGGCTCATTCTGGAGTAATGTAAACAAAGAAACATCACATGTAATGAGATGATTAAACACTTTGAAAAAAATTTAAAAAAATAAATAAATAAACATCCCCATCAATATATCTGTAACAAACGTTAAGGAGAAAGTTTCCCCTCATCAGTATCGGCTGTGTTCCAACATTAAAGTCGTTCTCTCTGTAGTATCAGTGTGGGTGTATCTCCCTCTCTCTCTCGCTCTGCTCAGTCAGATTTCTCTATTGAAGGTCTGAGGGGAAACTGGCTGATGTGTCTCTGTCTGCCCACTGATGCAAACGGACACTTTGTTGGAGGAGAATGGGTCCGGCACTCGCCCAGCGGGTGCTGGGCTCCAGCTGCCTTTTATCTGACTTTAAATAGCACAGGGCTGCTCAGCGCTCAGCGCAGAGCAGAGAGTCGTCTCACACAGGCTGCGCTTGATGCTGCAGGTTAATATATATATATGTATATATATATATATATATATATATATACATATGATTTTTTTTTTTTTTACAATCTTTATTATCCACACAAACGGGGAAATTACAATCCTCTCTCATGTTTGTTATTGTTACGTACACCTGCAGATTGACAGACACACATCAAACACACATACAAAGCACAGGAGAGATGCTGGATTGCTCAAGGGCTCCTTGACAGGAGGAGGTGGCGCCTCTCCAGCTACCAGTCCTCACTCCATACTTGGACCGCGTGGTACTTGAACCAGCAACCCTCTGGTTCCAAGCCCAAGTCCCCGACTGACTGAGCGGCAAACAATTTTCCAGCGTTCAGATTCAGATTCCGTCTGCAGTGATTTTATCATGTGATGCAGTTCTGCATCAGTCTCTTCTCATTGTATAACGTCCTCATTTTAAAGTCAGAGATGTTGTGTCTTTGCACCCCGCCCCCGCCCACACCCCCCACCCCCACCCCCACCTCCGAAAGGCTTCTTAACAGTCGGTTAAGAGCTGAAGCTAAAGCTGCAGACAGAGAACTGTGCCGGGCTGATAACAGAGTTGTGTACAATGCCTGGTTTGTTTGCTTCAATCCCCTTGGACGCACATAACGTATAGTGGTCGTTTTGAACTGCTGTCGTTTCCTGCAGGAACTTAAAGTTAATCAGAGAGAGAATGTGTGGAGGCAGAACATGTGCAGCTGTATTTACACTTTCCTCCGCTCATTTTCCTCACTTTTCTACTTTTCTACGCCCTAAAACTTTTTTATCTCCTCTACCGCCATGGATGTGGAAATAAAACGTAAATGTTCATTCTATTCCTTAAAAAAAAAAAAAAATGAAAAAAAGAACCAAAAACCAAATCGCACCGACACAAGACGATCATTTTTTAATGTTGTGCCCAAAAAAGGCCCAAATCGTCTTAAATATCCTGCACAAATAATGTTTATCAACATTCATTTGCATGCTGGCGCCGCATTGCACACGCATGGGGCTGTAGCAGCATCCACAGAACATGCCAGGTCAACTCAGGTGTCACTCAAGAGGCCACACCCCTTAATTATGCACAATTTCAAACCTCGGTAGAGTGAGAATTAGTGAGTTCATAACAAAACGCACCCCAGTTCAGTTGTCATGGTAACACACGTGACAGACTCAGACCAAAACTGTCGTTTGTACCAGGCTTTAAACATTCACTTCTGCAGTCGACCCGCTTAACACGGGGGTCTATGGGGATTGACTCGCTATTTGGAGTCAGCCTCAAGTGGCCACCCTGTGAACTGCAAGTCCTTTTTTTTCCACTTCTGTAATGAACTCATCCGTCAGTCCCAGAGGCTCCCACTTGGTAATGACTCATAATATTTGTGAGCTCATCGTTGGCGTCAAAACAACAACGTGGCGTGAGATGTGGGTGATTACCTTCCTTTTATCGAGGTGCGTCGTTCCAGTGTTACGTAAGTGATAAATACTGTTTACAACAGAAGTGGAAGACTTTGTTCTGCTGGTTTCACACCACAGACTAAACACATTCATGAAATGGTGCGACGGTGGTGGTTTGGGCGTCAGTCAAGACATAAAAACCAATTTAACTTAGAATAGGACACACACACACACACACACACACACACACACGCACACACACACACACACACACACGCACACACACGCACACACACACACGTGTTGAACAAGTCTTTGTCCGTTTAAGCCGCTTGAGTTGTCAGGATTTATTTCTCGTCAAAGAAACATCATAATTAACTGGAGCATTTCATTATTTATCACCCAGATTTTTCTTCCTCAAATCTCATCGTAGAGAAACGGTGTTTAATGCTTTTCCCAAACAGTCCGGTCCCTCACTGTGTGAACGTGTGAATAGTCTGTGATTGTAGGAGACGTCTCAGTTCAGACACTCTGCCGCTCTCTCACAGCAAACACCTTCCTGTATTTGCAAAATCATGGAAATTGCTGAAAAAAACCATTCATAGGGTCAGATTGAAGGCTCAGGTGTGCTGGTTCTATGTTCGACGCCCCTGATCCATGTCTGGGCCCTGGAGTTCTGCACCAAACTCCATTATCATAGTTATCAGTTTATTCCAGATCTATGAGTTATTCTTCAGTAAAACAATCATCTTAAAATATGAAAGAGCAACATCTGAAAATACATCCCTGCATATATTCCCATAAAAATTTAAAAAAACATGGCGGCCCCCAGAGGATGGACCTGCTCCTGATGTAATACACATTAAAGAGCTGATTTTAGGGTTATGTAAAAAGCAAGCGGTGATTATACATTTCTTTGTTTTGTCACTTTATCTCGATAGATGTATGAAGTGACACATGGCTGAGCGAAATCGTACACACTGCACCTTTAAATCCAAACTTTACTTTTAAGAATGAACGTCGTCCTCAGCCTGATCTGACTGAACGCGTTGCTCTTTAGCAGATGCGAGTCGCGGATGTTTTCCCGCACATTAAGGGGAAGCGCGGCAGTTTCCGAAAAACCATTTCCTGCCGCCGAGTCGCAGCAACTGAATATTTAAACCTGATCGACTGATCAAAAGCCCAGTTTGATTAAGTCCTCCACAGTTTTTACATCCTGAACATGTTTAAGATTAAAGAGCCGCGTCTCTGGATCACACACCCCCCCCCGACATGTTCCTGGGTCGGTGCCGCTGCTGCTCATCCTCCCCCCAAAACACTGTTTGATGTGCGGGCGCATGTGGTGGAGACGGGACCCGTGCGCTTTAACGAGTCCGCGACCTGCTCTTACATCTGCATATAGATGATGTCGCTACCACGACCTGTAATCTATAGCGCTCAGGCGCAGTCATACAAGGGAAGGGATTTGCCTCCTGGAAGCCATGAATAATTTCAGAGATTATTGTTCTTTGTGTTTGGCCAGTGGTGGTTGATAGATTATGTTTTATATTATTTGTTTATTTATTTTTGTTTTACTATTTGATCATGTTACCGTGGAAGGAGGTGGGTCACACGCGTGCGGAGGTGGTGAATAACAGGGGGTATTAATGTGTAATGCTATCATAATGTCCTTTGATCCGGGATAATAATGTTTTCCTTTGATCCGGGTCATAATGTGATAATGTCCTTTGATCCCGGAGGATGTCAATTTCCTTTGTGATCCATGATCATGTTATTTTATCCTTTGATTCAGGTTCATAATGTTATTTCCTTCGATCCAGGATGATAATGTTAATTTGTCCTTTGATCCAGGATCATAACGATCTAATGTCCTTTGATCCAGAATGATAATGTTTTCATGTCCTTTGATCCTGGATCACAATGCTCATACGATCCAAGATCAAAGGAACATTCACGTTGAACAGCTGTATCCAACATTATTTTTCGGTGTCTGTTTTCATCCACAGTACCGCTCCACTGATAATTATGGGATATATCACACGAGCCCCACGCAGCCGAGCCTGATCCGCCCCGTGGTGCTGTGGACACAACAAGATGTTTGTAAATGGCTGAAGAAACACTGTCCTCACAACTACCTGACCTACGTGGAGGCGTTCTCCCAACACGCCATCACAGGTCTCACTGCCAACACACACATCGTATGTATCACCGCTTACAGCGGCAGCGGTCCTCTCTTACCGCCTTGTGTCTCGACCCGGCAGGACGCGCGCTGCTGCGCCTGAACGGCGAGAAGCTGGCGAGGATGGGTTTGGTGCAGGAGACGCTTCGGCAGGAGCTTCTGCAACAGGTGCTGCAGCTGCAGGTGCAGGAGGAAGGACGCAACCTGCAGCTGCTCAGCAGAAGTGAGGCTCCCATCTGTTTTCATCGCACGCCATTTTTTTGTTTTTTAAACCATGACTTTATTGGCATGATCCAGCAAAGTTTGGAGACATGCTGACTCGCCGATTAATGCTGAGATTCAGGAGAAGTAGTTTATTGCGAAGTTTATACCTGGTAGACAAAAACCTAGTTGACTATGCCCAACATGGTATCTATAGTTGCAGGTGTAGGTTGAGGTGTTTTAAGATGCTGTAATTCACAATGAAACCTACATTTTTCATGTTTTCATCGAGACGAGCAAAATGCTGAGTCATGTTTCTTCCTCTCATTCTTTAGTGAGTCAGAGGACTCACTCTAATGTTTCACTTCTCTTGCAGGCTCCTTTGGAAAGATCTCGTAGCCTGATTTCACCGGAAGAAGTGGATCAAATGGACATGGGATTTTATTCAAAAAACAAACTGAATCACACATGTGGGATTAAAAAAAAAAGAACCCTCCGGTGCAGAGTGAAGCCCTGAAGTTTGAAATGAAGTGGAAACATGGAGGGTTTCTCTTCACCTTGTGCTCGATGAGCAGACGTCATGTTGATAACGGACTCTGAGCTGTGAAGACGAAGCACCGTGACAATCTGTCTTCATCGCTCCATTTCTCTGCTCTGTGATTGACTACAATGACTAATCCTCTCTCTCTCTCTCTCTCTCTCTCTCTCTCACCTGGAAACTTTTTAAAATATCGGAAAAAAGACAAATAAAAACATTAATGCCTTTATTTATCTTTTGCCCCTAACCCTTTTTTCAGATCATGTTAAAGGACCCAAACAATCCAAAAATCTAAAGTTTATATATAGTTTGACCACCAGGTGTCTAAAATACAAGAAGGGGGGCACATTTTTGGGCAGGTCTGGACAGACTTTCTTTACCCTCTGTACAGACTAGATTTATATAATATATGAATAATACAGGGGTTCGTCGCAGGTGGATTTATTTTTATTATAATGAAATTATTCTCACAGGTTGTAAATTTTATATTGTAAATGATCACACCTTTATTTTTCCATTCATGAATATGATTAGGAGTTCATGGGATAATTAGTGCATGTTACTATGGTCAAAGTGAAATTTTGTAGTAAACAGCGATTTGGAGTGAACTGCAAATATTTACTTTAACATGACTGTGTGGTGCGGTGGTCAGGAGAGGGTGGGACAATATTTGGCAAAAAAATTAGAAGTGCGTCCTGCTAAATTTTGCACCCCCTGTGTTTTCAAACTGGATGAGTGAAAGATAAGAGAATCTTTTCAATATATGGTTAAAATATATACATTTATAAGATAAGATTATCCTTCATTTCCCCACAGTGAGGAAATGTGCATCGTTACAGCAGCATAACATTATGGAAGAGGAAGTAAGTATAAAAAATACACACAAATATACTGTACATAAACTGTATTATGAAAAAACAAGTGTTACATTTAACTGAATATCTCAATATAAAGTCAAAACTTGCCCCGTAATGAACTTACAGCAGAGTGTGATGTGATGGATGCTCTGTATCTGTGGTGACAACATGTGATCACGTGGTAAACTACATTACCCACAATCCCTCCGCTCCGCCAGGAAAAGGACCCTCCATGGCTTCAACCGGCCGGCGCCGGCTCCGAGGTCGCAGCAGCATCCCCATGGAAACGGAGCGCGGGGGGATCATGTCGTCCCGCTCGGACAGGTACACGGCGTTGACGATCATTGACATCCCATAATTTCTCATTTTATTCAATTTCACCGTCGTTCGTACTTGATATCGCTCCATTGTTTTCATTCAACCTGCTGCTGCTGCTGTGTAGCAGCGGCGTCTGTTATGTGACGGTAACCACACGGTGCCCCCCCCCCCCCCCTCTCCTCCTGCACGGTGCCCCCCCCCCCCTCTCTCTCTTCCTGCTGTGTCTTCTCTTTACGTAAACAGTAAATATATATATATGTCTGTGTGTGTGTGTGTGTGTTTGTGTCGTAACAACTGTCGATGACGTCAGCAGGAACCT
>JAFBJT010111628.1:11194-23520 GCA_016785325.1 Chascanopsetta lugubris
CTCTCTCTCTCTCTCTCTCTCTCTCTCTCTCTAACCACACGGTGCCCCCCCCCCCCTCTCTCTCTCTTCCTCCTGCTGTGTCTTCTCTTTACGTAAACAGTAAATATATATATATATGTCTGTGTGTGTGTTTGTGTCGTAACAACTGTCGATGACGTCAGCAGGAACCTTGTTTCTGGCTGCGTGTTTAAATCACGGTCACGGTGGATGTGGACCCGTTCAAACACGGGGGTCCTCACAAGTAGCGTAGATGCTTGTTGACACAGTTTCTGGCTGCGTCACTCTGACGTCACACCACGTGACCTCCCCTCTGCTATAATGAGAAGAATGCGAGTACTTTTTTTGTCAGTGATAATAATATTCACAATATTATTATGACTATGGTTATTATTATGGTTGTTATTTGCATTACGATTATTTTATTTGTTATGGTTTAATAACCGTAAAAAAATAAACATAGACCTTTAAGTTTAAATCAGGGTACTTCATTTAACCCTGATCTGTCCTGCAGTGCTCCAACAGTGAGTAACCCAAATATATTTATGTACATCAACGAACACTGAAATAGGAGTAACAATGATTCATTACCCTAAAACAAGTTCCCGGCCTCGATATACGTATATATCACTTTTTATTATGATTATTATTATGATTGTATAGATACCAGAGTTAGTCCTCCTCCGTGTGCTCTGCCTCTTATTGTGTTATTCATTTGTTATATATCGAGGACGGAGCAGCTGAAGACATACGTCCCGTCCTCTTCCCTTGAATACAGGAGCGTCTATAAATAACAGCCAAGCAGCTCTTTGATGTCAGTGTGGCTGTGATCCTCTTAGTGTTAGGTCCGACACACACACACACACACACACACACACACACACCAACACACAGAGAGGTGGATGAAGAAGTCAGGCAGTCAGTCAGACTTGCTGCGGCTCCACCGATCATTTGAAGGCTCTGTGTGATTGCTGTGGAGGACGGTTGTTTGGCTGCGGTTGCCACGGTAACGGACATGGTGGATGGTAGACGGCTGTCGTCCGAGGCAGACATGATTCTGCTGGACTGCACCGGGGCCAGGATCTCTGGCTGCTGGTCCCTCAGGTCAGACCGCAGGTAAGATCTGTGTGTGTGTGTGTGTGTGTGTGTGTGTGTGTGTGTGCTGCTGTCTGCTCCCAGTGCTACACACACACACACACACACACAGACCATGACCGTGATCCATAAATACTCAGGGTTTCCATAGAGGTCAGAGGAAGTGTGGGATGTAGGTTAACTGGCAGTGTTTGTGTGTTTGTGTTGTGTGTCAGTGGACTCACTGTTTGTGTGTCATCACTGCACAAACACACAACACACTCATCAGGCCTCACTTCCATTTTCACTTTGTGGAGTTTCTGGCCGTGGTTGTTTGTGTTTGGTGTGAACTGATTAAAGCCGGAGGGACGGAGGCTCCCTGAACGCGTCTCCAGAGGCTGTGATGACTTACATGTCTTCTTTAGTTGAACGAATGTGTGAGTCACGTCTGAGTTATACAGTCATTGTCAGAGCTGTGTGTGTGTGTGTGTGTGTGTGTGTGTGTGTGTGTGTGTGTGTGTGTGTGTGTGTGTGTGTGTGCAGGTCAGAGACTCAAACAGCAGCAGAGGAGGAATAAACAAGTCTGAACCAAAATATGTTTGAGTGTGTGTTTGCTGATGATTGGATTGGACAATGACTGTGTGTGTGTGTTTATGTGTTCTTGTTCTTATGTCATTGTGAGGACCAGCCTGAGTGAAGTGTCCCACAGAGTGAGGACTTTTTGGTCGGTCCTCACTTCTTACCTGAGCCGTTTGAGGGATTAAGTCTCGGTTTCAGGGTTAAGATCAGAATGAGGTTATGGTTTGGCAGTTAGTTGGGATGGTTAGGCTAAGGGGCTTTATGACAATGAGTGTCCTCACTAAGATAGAAAAACAAACGTGTGTGTGTGTTCAAATGTCAGCATTTACTCACGCGAAGAAGCCGAAAATATTAAATGTACTAAATACTATTTTTCATTCCACCTCTGAGTCAAACCCTCAGAAATGTTGTTTATAGTCTGACTCTGACTTCACTCACACAACAGACACACAACAATGTGTTTGTGTGACCACACAAGAATGTGTCCCTCCTGATCATCAGGTCCAAGTTCTACAAGTTCTTCAAATACCTGAAGTACTTCACTCCAACTCTGCACTTTGTTGTGCACACGGAACAATTCACTCACCGATAAAGCAGAGGAATTTACGTTGTACAGTTTTGTATTTTTTATTATCATTATTTTAAATCACTAAAAAACAACCTGCTTTTTTATTATTTCATTTTATTTTTTTTCATCATGGAAAAAATCTGCTTGTATTTCTTCCTATTATTTTTTGTTATTATTCTAAAAGAACAGCGCTATTCGCTTTATGTAGCTCTTTTGTACGTCTTTTCAGCTACGAAGTGAAACTCCATCAGCCTTTAAATCTATAAAAATGGTCAGAACAACATATTAATTTTGAAAAAGCTAAAAAAAAAAAAAGAAAAAAAAATCCTCATTCTGATCAAATATCTTTTTGTAAAAGTCTGTTTCCAAACGTGTCCCTGTGTGTGAGTCCAGACTCAAACCCCGTCCCTGCGCTTGTCTTTGCAGTGGCAGTGGCGAGGACTCGTTGGACCGGCTGCTGCCTCCCTCTGCGGCTCCTCGCAGGAAGAGCGCCACCTCTCTGAGTAAGAGCGAGCCCCCTCTGCTGCGCACGGGCACGCGCACCATCTACACGGCGGGTCGACCCCCGTGGTACGACGAGCACGGAGCTCAGTCCAAAGACGCCTTTGTCATCGGTGAGACGCTCAGGTCCCGTCCTCACGTCTCTGTGTCCTCGTGTTGCATCTGTACACGACGTCAAGCAGCCACATGTGCACAACATGCAGCATTAGATACACCCTGAAAATCAAACACAATGATTCTTTGTGTGTGTGTGTGTGTGTGTGTGTGTGTGCAGGGTTGTGTGGGGGCAGCGCCTCAGGGAAAACCACAGTGGCCAATAAGATCATCGAGGCTCTGGACGTGCCCTGGGTCGTTCTGTTGTCCATGGATTCTTTCTACAAGGTGAAACACACACGTCATTTATTTATTATTATTATTTAAAGGTGCAAGTGTGTACGATTTGGTGACCTCTAGAGGAGAAGTTGCACGCTGTATCCATCACCTCACCCTCACCCTTCAGAACATGCAGGAGAAAACATTTCGGTGATTTATAAAATCATGAAAACGTCGGTGTGTAATTGTTGACAAAGATGACCTGAAATCTTAAACACCGCACCTTCCCAATAAGAAATGAACAAATACCTTTTGCTCTTTAACTGCTACTTCAAATGACACTAAGAAGAATTATAACTGGAATAAGTATTCAACATCAACATCCCGTGAACCTGATCGGCCGAATGTCATAGGTTCTATCCCCGGAGGAGCAGAAGTTGGCAGCGAGCAACGACTACAACTTCGACCACCCGGGAGCCTTCGACTTCCAGCTGCTGGTGGCCACGCTCCGAAAACTCAAGCAGGGAAAGAGTGTGAAGATCCCGGTGTACGACTTCACCACACACGGGCGACACAAAGACTGGGTGAGAGCCTCGTAGCTCCGTTTACCACCAGCAGGGGGCGGTGTTGCGCAGTCAGCTACATTCTCGATATCACTGTTCTGATAAAGCTGGACGTAGTGTCCATGACATAGATTTCTGCCGAGTGCTGAGGAGGCTCGTAGTGGGCGGTTCTCCCGTCGGCCATCTTGCCGATGCCTAGCTCCTCCTACTTCCTGGTTCATCCAAATACCGGGGAAAGAGGCGGAGCACAGACAGAACTGGGCTGGGCCCACGGTGCTGTCGCAGCATCCACAGAAGGTTGGTCCAGGTGTCACTCAAGAGGCCACGCCCCTTTATTATGCACAATTTCAAACCTGGATCAAATAAAAGTAAGCACTTTTTTTTTTAATCCATCCCCTGCTCAGTTGCCATGGTAACAAATGTGACTGATTGAGACCAAAACTGTAGTTTGTACCAGGATTCCAACATGTTTCATTCACCTCTAAAGTTAAACTATTTTAACATGGGAGTCGATGGGGATTGACCCTCTTTAGGAGCCAGCCTCTAGTGGCCACCCAGTGAACTGCAGGTTCTTCCACGTCTGTACTGGACTCATCCGTTAGCCCTCGAGGTTGCTGCTTGGATATAATGTATGCGTAGAGAGATTGTGAGGGGGTTAGTGGCTCAAAACTCACTCTAGTGGTAGAAAATGGTAGCACAGGTGGGTAGACCTCACTTTGAGAGTCTTTAGTTGTACGTGGTCAACTTCCTGTTATTTCTCAGCAGTGTTTTAAGATTTTTAAAAAATACACATAGCCCCTTTAACTGGTTAAAAGTAGCTCAGCTGATGTTTTTCAATATAACACTTTGTCCTCTGTCAAACTCTGCAGCTGCAATCATATAAAAGTGTCTCCTCATGCAGCAGCAGCAACTTTGAGCACTTCTTCTTCTTCTTCTTCTTCCTCTTCTTCTTCTTCTCTCCTCAGAAAAATGTTTACGGCGCCAGTGTGATTATATTCGAGGGAATTATGGCTTTCGCCGACAAAGAGCTGCTTCAGGTGAGTCTTTCCCTTTTGAAGAATTCCCGAGTTCTGTGGTCGTCGCCGTGGTTTTGCTGAAGTGAAGGTTCCCCCCCCTCCCCCCCGGCTTCCTCGCACCTGCAGCTCCTGGATATGAAAATCTTTGTGGACGCAGACTCAGACATCCGCCTCGTCCGCCGCCTCCGCAGGGACATCACAGAGCGAGGACGGGACATTGAAGGCGTCATCAAGCAGTACAACAAGTTTGTGAAGCCGGCGTTCGAGCAGTACATCGAGCCGACCATGAGGCTGGCCGATATCGTGGTTCCCAGAGGTGAGGGGTGGGGGGGGGGCGGAGGGGGGGGGACACTTCACTTCCTGTTTGTTTGAAATCAGTTTCCTGTACAAACATGTGAGGGTGTTTGTTTACATTGTTGTTCTCTCTGAGGCGGAGGAAACATGGTGGCCATCGACCTGATCGTCCAACATGTTCACAGTCAGCTGGAGGAGGTGAGTGACTTTAAGGCTGATGGAGAGAGGGAGAGCGAGAGAGAGACAGAGAGAGAGTGGCGCCACCGTGTGTCCAAATGAGGAATCGTGTAGAGGATGAAATACTATATGTGCAGTGATCTTGTGATTTTATGTATTTCATTTGATCAAAACACAAATGAATAATGAAAATAATTAATTGATACCCTTTCTGGTTTGATAAATTGAGAGTTTTTTTTAGGATTCTTTAAGGTTTTGATATGTTTATGTTTTTAGGCTTATTTCTTTTAACTAAGTGTTTCTCATTTTGAATATTTATAAAATCTGTGTATTTTTAAATGCACTGTTGTTTGTTTGTTTGTTTGTTTGTGTGATAGTAGTTGACAGTATAATGTACAAACAAAAGTGTGACTCTTCTGTTGAGCTTCTCTCTCTGTATTTTAACTTGTTTTAAGTGATTTGCATTATCAGTGTAAAATCCCGTCAGTAACATTATTAAACACAAATCCAGATGATCAGCAGCGTTTTGATCGAAAATCCCGTTTGTCCCTCTCTTTTATGCAGCGTGAGCTCAGCGTCAGGTACGACGATGCACTTTTTGATTGTCCTTATTGTGTGTGGAGATTTCTGAGTCCTTCCCTCCGGACCCTCACGCACTCGGAGACGATGTGTTTGTTTGAGCTGAGAGGTGAAAGGTCAGGGTTGATGTGAACCTCCGTGTCCTCGGCCTCAGGGCTCTCCTGGCCTCGGCCCAGCAGACGCAGCCTCTGCCTCAGACGCTCAGCGTGTTGGAGAGCACGCCGCAGGTCCGAGGCCTTCACACCATCATCAGGTACTGACCCGCGCTCCTCTGCCGCTCCGTGTGGGTTTAACAGAGTGACGGGTGGTTTTTTTATCTGACTCCTCAGGAACAAGGAAACCAGCCGGGACGAGTTCATCTTCTACTCCAAGAGACTCATGCGGCTGCTGATCGAACACGCTCTCACATTCCTGCCTTCTCGGGTTTGTGCGCGGCACACACACACACACACACACACACACACACTTTATTTTGTGCAGAAGGGTCCAAACTGTGGTCCATTGTCCATTTTTTGGGGGGGCACGTAGCAAATTCTGAAAATATAATGGAATGTGGCCCACACATGAAACTTGCACTTGACTGTGTTGTTCTTCTTAGTTTTAACACTAGGTGGAGCTACTGCTTCATTGACACGGAAGCTCCACCTAGTCGAGGTTCGTGTGTGGGCCACGTTCCATTATATATTTGGATTTTGCAGACCGACTTCCTGTGTTTGTCATAGACTGTTCGCTCTCCTGTGTCCTCTTGACAGTCGTCAGTAGTTCAGACTCCACAGGGACAAGAGTACGAGGGGCGGAGCTACAACGGCAGAGGGGTGAGACACTCTCACTCTCACTCTCTTTCACAGGGTGGTCTTCTTGTGGACGGTGTCCGGTGGAGTGTGTCCTCACTGTCCCTGTCCTCGTGTCCACAGATCACTGGTGTGTCCATCCTGCGGGCAGGAGAGACCATGGAACCCGCCCTGAGGGCCGTGTGCAAAGACGTCCGCATCGGCAAGATCCTCATCCAGACCAACCTGGACTCGGGAGAACCAGAGGTGGATCCGGTTCTGACCGGCTCATTTGCATATCTGACAGAATTGCGGAACATGTTTTGATGTCGGTCAGATGTCGGTTCAAGAAATCGTAAATGTTTTCTTGGTTTTTTGTTTTTTTTGGTAATTCTTCCACATGATGTGTGTCTCCGTGGTAACTACCCTTCCTGATTTGGTAACCATGGTAACCTGTCCCCTCCCCCTCCCCCTCCCCCTCCTGCCCCTCCTCCTCCTCTCTGGCCCTGCCAGCTGCATTACCTGCGTCTGCCCAAAGACATCAGTGAAGATCATGTCATCCTAATGGACAGCACAGTCTCCACCGGCGCCGCTGCCATGATGGCGATACGAGTTCTGCTGGTGAGAGCACACAAACACCACGACTCTACAACAACAACAACAACAACAAGGACACATCACCTCTGATTTCTCTCCTTGTGACAGACGATTAGAATCCTGCTCTGCAGAGAGATGACTAATCATTTCTTCCATTTATTTGATACATCCTTCTAATTGTGTGTGTGTGTGTGTGTGTGTGTGTGTGTGTGTGTGTGTGTGTGTGTGTGTGTGTGTGTGTGTGTGTGCGTGCGCAGGATCACGAGGTACAGGAGGATAAGATCGTGCTGGTGTCTCTGTTGATGGCGGAGCTCGGGGTTCACTCAGTGGCCTACGCCTTCCCCCAGGTGAAGATCATCACCACGGCTGTGGACAAGAGTCTGGACCAGAATCTACACGTCATCCCTGGGATCGGTACGACAACACACCCACCTCACCACCTCACCCCCTCACCACATCACCACCTCACCACCTCACTACCGAACCACCTCACCACCTCACCACCTCACCACCTCACTACCTTACCACCTCACTACCGAACCACATCACCACCTCACCACCTCACCACATCACTACCGAACCACCTCACCACCTCACCACCTCACCACCTCACCACCTCACCACCTCACCACCTCACTACCTCACCACATCACTACCGAAGCACCGAACCACCGAACCACCGAACCACCTCACTACCTCACTACCTAACCACGTCACTACCTCACTACCGAACCACCGAACCACATCACTATCTCACCACCTCACCACCTCACCACCTCACCACCTCACTACCTCACCACCGAACCACCGAACCACCGTACCACCTCACCACCTCACCACATCACTACCTCACTACCTCACCACCTCACCACCTCACCACCTCACTACCTCACCACATCACTATCTCACCACCTCACTACCTACCCACCTCACCACATCACTACCTCACCACCTCACCACATCACCACCTCACTACCTAACCACTACCTCACCACCTCACCACCTCACCACATCACTATCTCACCACCTCACCTCACTACCTACCCACCTCACCACCTCACCACCTCACCACCTCACCACCTCACCACCTCACTACCTCACTACCTCACCACCTCACCACCTCACTACCTCACTACCTCACCACCTCACCACCTCACTACCTCACTACATCACCACCTCACCACCTCACCACCCAACTTCCCTTCAGTTTTCATTCAAACTCAAAGTGTTTTAATGAGCTCACATTCAGATGATTATCCACTTATAAAAACATCAATCTTATTATTTAAAATCCCAATTTCACCTCAGTTTTACACACTGGGCCTTTAATGTTGAGCATCTTTTCTTTTGTAAATAGATTAATTCATAAAAACTACGATCTGTGAGCTTCACTTCATCCATCACAGGCTGTAATGTGAATTCCAGCTGTGTGTTTGACCCACTCCTCCACCGTGTGTGTGTGTGTGTGTGCGTGCGTGCGTGCGTGTGTGTGTGTGTGTGCGTGAATCCTCTGTTGTGTGTTTCCAGGGGACTTTGGGGACCGGTACTTTGGGACAGACGGGTCGGAGAACTGGAGCGACGGGGACGTCTCAGAGGAGCCGTCGTTCTGACCCGAACCTGCGTGAGACAGAACTTTAAACACAAACTCCATGAGACAACTTCACTTATTTTATACACAGACAGTCACGTTCACTTTTCTGTGAACTGTGCAGGAACTTTTATACTCACACACACACACACACGCACACACACAGACACACACATATATATATATACAGCAAAGGGGAGGAGTCTCAGCAGGGATGTGACTGTGTTTGTAAGTGGTGGAGTTCATGATTACTCAGACGATCAAACAGTGCCATTCCCCTCCAGGTACAATAACACACCAATGATATTGGTTTAGAGTCACTTGTTTTATTTTAGTTGCGCCACAGACTGTAAATAAAGATGGACCACACTTCTCCTCCCCCCCATTCTCCAGAGATGAAGTTCATATAATTCCAGATTACAGAATACTGCCATCTTGAGCATTATTTATTGTATTTCTAGTAACTATTCTAGGATGGAAATATGGTTTTACTGTGATGCAAACTCTTACATGCAGTTAGTCTCTTCAGTCACTTATGACCTTTCACTCAAATCAAAGAACTAATGGAAAATAATTCTCCTTCTAAAATTAAAACTGTAACAAACATCAATCTCATAACCACCAATTCAAATCGCACACTTAAAAAAAAAATATTTTAATTCGGTCTAAATCCCACTAACATGAGCGAAGTGCATTTTATTTCTGATACAGCCACCAACCACCAGATGGCGATAAAGCTGCTTGGACTTACATGTAACAGTCATGTTTGCTATTATCATACACTCTGTGTTTTGCCCAATAATCCAGTTGTTTGGATGAGATAGTGCTGAGGATGCATTAAAAAAATAAGATAAAGGTACAGTGTGAAGGATTTGGTGACATCTAGTGGTGAAGTTGCATATTGCATATCTCACCCTTGCCTTCAAAGTGTGTCGGAGAACCTATGGAAGGGCTTCCACCACGAGTGTATTAAACCAATGAGTGATGAAGTCAGGTGATTTTACGCTCATACAGTCTTTTTCCTCTCTATCAATGGAAATAGAAATAATCTCAACTCAATCTTACACACTGGACCTTTAAATTCTCAACTCAACTTTATTTTTCTCAACTCACATTTCAAACAGAAGAAGAGCAAGAAATTGAATGTTAGTAGAAATGATAAAGTTACATTATTTTCCGTTGTCAATACAATCTACTTCTGCAGGTTGACACTTTTGAACACAGATGATGAGTTTTCGGTCCTCACTGCCTCTGACTCCGCCCACGGAGCCAAAATGGGGGCGTGGTCTTTGGATGATCAGGGTGTTGTTGTCGTCAGGAGGTCACAGACAGTCACACCATCGTTTCCCATTCTACCCCGACACTCAGGTTCACACGCAGGCCAACTTACCTCCCACTCCAGTGCACTTTACGGCCTGCAGGGGTCAGTGTTGCTCACATGCTCGCTCTCTCTCTCTCTCTCTCTCTCTCTCTCTCTCTCTCTCTCTCTCTCTCTTTACTCCGCACAGGAATGCACACACCCCAATCAGTTCTGTTACAAAAGTTTAAATCATTTATTCATTCATTGTCTATTATCATTTGATCTATTTTCTCATATTATTTATTTATTTATTTTTATGGAAACCGTTGTCATGGCGACGCTCGGTCAGAAACGTGAGGTGGAGAGAACGATGTCATGTCAGGTTACACACTGAGCAGTAAAAACCTCTGAGCCTCTGACTTTCTGCTCCCTCTTCCTCTTGTGTGTTGATTACACGTGTACACACACACACACACACACACACACACACACACACGGCGATTAATAGACAGGGGATGATAACGATGTTATTTCCCCGGGCCTGTTTGTGACCTTATGCTCAGTTTAATCTCCTCTGTGGATCCTTTCCACTGTCATGTCCGCTCACTCACTCTGACAATAACATCCAGGTCTGTCATTAAAGGTGCAGTGTGTCAGATTTAGGTGTATGGAGGCGACCATTTTGGACCGCTGTGTTTTCACAGTAGCCCAGAATGGACACATTTTACACTCGAGTTTAGAGATAACAGTTTTAGAGGGTCCCTGAAATGCTTGAAAGGGAAGCTGAGGTGATGGATGTTAAGATGCGACATGCAACTTCACCACTAGATGTCCCCGAATCGTACATACTGCACCTTTAACTCTGCACAGACTCCTACATGTGTTGACTTCTATAGGACTGTGTTTTTGTTGTGTATGTGTGTGTGCCTGTATACGTGTGTGTGTGTGTGTGTGTGTGTGTGTGTGAGATTCCCCCCTCACCGAGCCGGTGACACTGTGATCACGGATGTCATACGACGCACGCTGTATCCTCCAAGACAGCAGAAGACTCGCTCGCCCATGTGACTACTGCCTCAAGGTTAACCTGTTACCATGGAGACAAGCCCACCAATGAAAATTCAGCAGACGGTTGCGATGTTGACTGCAAGCTTTTTGTTTTAAGGGGTGACCTATTTTTTTCTCTCCCTCTCCCTCTCTCTCTCTCTCTCTCTCTCTCTCTCTCTCTCTCTCCTTCCTCCCGCCCCCCACTCTCCCTCCCCAGCTACTCAGACACAGACCCCACTACTCTGGCACATGTGCACACACACACACACACACACAAAGAAAAACATGGGGAAGGCTCCTCACACAAACACATGCACACACACACACACACACACACACACACACACACACTCCATGTGGAATGGGGTTGTACACAAAGAAGAAGCCTCAGCTCGACAGTAACACATGAAAACACAGTCAGATTAGACACTTAAGAGACGCTCCCTTATCTTATCTTAGTGTAAAGATAATAATAATAATATTGTTCTGTGTGAGTAACTACAGGCAGCTGTTCAGGCTCTTTGATGCTCCCGTCGTTGTCGACGGCGACGCAAAAGACTCTGCCTCCTCTCCCTCGCAATGAGATAAAGCGCATGTGTGGTGTTTTTTTTTAAAGTGCCACTTTATTACAAAAGTATAAACTTGACTGACATTTCATGAATAGTAATCTTGATATAAAACATTACAATCTTTTGCACTTTAGCACTTAATTACACGCTGTTTGAGTACAAGACCCTGTAGTCTGAAGAGCAAACACACAACATTAGCTGCCACATTTAAACGTTAGCCGCGTTTCTTCCAGAAGAGACAAAAGAAACACACCGTTTAACTTCATGGCTTCAAAAAACAACAAAAACAGAAAAATGTTACACTGAAATTATTCTTTTTTTTCCTCTTTTTCTTTTTTTTTTTTTTTACATTTGCAGCTTTTGTTTGTGTCACAAGATTTAGTCATTCCAAAAAACACAGTTCAACATAATAGAAAAAGATAGATTTCTTGACACTGATGATATATTTATTATTCTTTCTCTTTTTGTAATGTACATACACGTTGCATCAACATACAGTATAATCACATGTTTGTTTGTTTTGGGGGATATTTGGTCAAATGAACTCCTCTTTATATCGTCCCGGATACTTTTGAAGTTTCCACATCTGTGATTATTCTTTTATTTTATTTTTTTACTCAACACTGAAAACAGAGAGAGGAGAGAGAGTCGATGGATTGATGACGTGACGTTATGCTAGTAATTACACATCAGTTCTACTTGTAGCTCCGCCTCCTCCGAGCTGCACTCTGGACAAACCCAGAGCAGGGTCATGTGACCATGAAGACATGAGTGAGGACTGAGCGTGGGGCGGGGGGA
>JAFBJT010111629.1:9209-22624 GCA_016785325.1 Chascanopsetta lugubris
TGTGTGTGTGTGTGTGTGTGTGTGTGTGTGTGTGTGTGTGTGTGTGTGTGTGTGTGTGTGTGTGTGTGTGTTGTATATTGGATGTCCTGTGGCTCATTGAGACCTTTCATGTAGGTCACACTTATAAAGCTCTTCTGTTGCCCTGTCACACACACACACACACACACACACACACACACACACACGAACATCCTGCTTGTCGGGCAGCGGTTAACCAGACAGGCCCCGTCGATGACAGGCCTGCTATGGGGCTGTGCCGCCTCTTGAACCTGGCCGGAGGTCACCGTTCAAAAGGAGGTCAGCATTCAAAAGGTCACTCAGCCCCACTCCACGGGTGGTGACACTACGGGTCCCTGAGCGAAGAGACAGAGACACTGACAAAGACAGAGCTCTGGGCACAAAGAGCCTGAATGTGAGAAGAAACATAAACTTTAATCAACCGTATTCAAGTTCATAAACCTAAATGCAGCACTCGATTACGCCGATATAGTAACTGGTGGAAGTAACCGGAGTTAAATAAGTTCCCATGCACGACCACAGAAACCAGGTCTGTCTGTCAGCAGCGGTGATTCCAGCCGGCGGGGAGTTGGCTGAGCCGGGCTGAGTCGGCTTTTCCAAAAGATGGGGAGAGAAAAATGCGGGGAATGTTGCACAGTGTGAATCTTTCAAATATATTTCGTGTGGCATGTTTTGAAAAATCTGCCTTGGTTTCTTGGGATACACATAAATGTGCTATGATTTTACAACATGACGATGCCCCCCCCCCACCGAACAACCCATGTGCTCCCGGGGGAACAAATCTTCTCTGGCTCCAGTGGATCTGCCCTGTGATTTACAACGGTAATGAAACGCATCACAGGGGCTGTTTCAACTTCACGCATTTTCTCACACACACAACCGGGTTTCGTGTAAGTTATGAGATTTGAACGATGGCAACACACTGTATATTCAATAGAGTTGACCATTTGTGCTTGATTTTGTATCACAACAATTAAAGGCACAGTGCGTGACATGTAATGCTGGCATGTTTCAAATGAACATCCCTCACCTTGACATTTCCTTACCCTGCAAATTTGCCCACTGCGGCACTTTTTAACCAATTATCTTATCTTATCCTAGAAGGGCTGCCGTTAAATCACGGTCATGCGAGATGGCGGCCTCTGATCTAAATATAAAGGGCTCTGAGAGGTTCGTCGCTCAACTCCTCGCAACTTTTCAGTGCTATGTGTCCAACTGCCTGCTTAGATTGATGGGGCAGCTCCTGAACGATGGAATGAATGTAGAGCGGAGCATCAGTCATGAGGAGCGCGAAGTTCACCGAGGCACAATCTGTAAGATTTACTACGAATTGGTTGAGGAAATGGATTTTCACCAGGTACTTCTATGGATGTTTAGTGAGAAAAACTGCCTGTGCACAGAGAACAGCCATACGACACAGTGAAGAACAGGGAGAACACACAAAGAGCATCATATGACTCCTTTTGATATTTGGGGACAAAAGCCAAATGTCATTTCAGTCTGAAGCTAAATCAAATGTCAACAATGTCCGCGACAAGGCCTTGGCTTGGATCGTGCACTTTGGACTCAAGTGCGAAAATACCTCAAAATAATTGGAGTGGTGAAACACAATCCAATCATCCAATCATCAGTCCATAAATTGCAGGTTACTGGAGCAGCATGGCTGTCCACTACAAGAGGGATCTCTCCACGTTCTCCATCTGTATAGCATTTCGTATGCTGCATCCCCCCCCCCCCCCCCCGCAAAAGGTGAAATTGCAGACTTGCTTACACGTCAGATGATGGTGTCTGATACTTGTGTGCGAGTGAAACTAATGAATTAGAGAGGAGTGTGTGTGTAGAGTGCATGCAGATCTGCAGGGAGCGCCGTCAGCCAAGGGGAACGGACAAGACAGAAAAGCCCACCTTGAATTTCAACACACATTCACCCTCGCAGATCAATAATCCCACTGCCAGCATGTCCTTAAATAGGCAGCGACACCCACATAAAGACACGCGTACGAGCACAAGAACGCAATCACATACACACACATGGACGGTGGGAGATCCTCAATGTCAAAACTGGGATAGTTTGAGATGAATGGAATTGTTTTTTGCAGCCAAACCTGTCAGTTCCCGAGTCCCTCTCTTCTATTTAAGTCCAGAGCACAGAGATTATATTCAGATGGACATTAGTGGAACCATGTGTTTGAACCTCCATCCATTCCCCTATCCGAAGTCATCGAGGTGCTCCGCTTATCGAAATAACTAAATGTTCCCCCGTGTTCACCAGCTTCTCACTTACTGTTTGTCTTTGGCGCTGGTCCGGGAAACTAAAGAAAGACCCTGCAGAAAGCCCGAGTAACTTCGGGTCATGTGCCCCGCCACGCTGCCTGCACGTGTGGATGTGGCATGAAACTCGACCATGATGAACCATGACAAGTCTGAGGCCGAGGACCAGGTCACACAAGTTATACTTTGCCTCATCGGGTCCCCATCCCATCACGCTCGGAAACCTGGGATCATTTGGAATTGGATCGGAATCACCCAACCGGGAGCCTCTGCCTCCGACGGACTGTCAGTCTGTCCGTCAGTCCGTCTGAGTGACGGGCCCCAGACGCTCCCGTCTGTCTCGCTCGCTCGCTCACTCCGTCCCTCTCTCCATTGTCAGTCTGGTGCTGTATTCACATCATGGCCACACAGACAGACAGAGAAGGAGACGGGAAAGTCACTCTGATCGGTGAAGCCTGCGAACGCAAAACACCAGCAAATATGCTCACACATGCATCAAACGCACACAGTCGAGTCTCTGCTGGACACGGCTGACGTTAGTCGGTTACAGTGTGAAGTCATACCATGAAAGGGTTTTGACCAACAATGATATGTATTTATACTGATTGTGTGGTTGTCAGGATACACTCTCTCTCTCTCTCTGTCCTTCACAGACATCCCCGTTTTCTATTTTACAAGCTGGTAACTAAGAAACAGTTTCTCCTCATCTGCCTACAAAAATGCCACATCTTTCAGTTGCTTTCAAAATGCTTGTAGCACATCATGTCTCCTAATCTCTCATTGCCCTCATCATACAACCAGAATTGTATCCAGTGTTGTTGTGGTCAGAGACGAGAACGGAATCAAACTTTTAATTTTTCAAGTGTGATTGGTGCATTTGAAAATGTTGCTATTTCCTTTGTTTTGGGGGGTCAGACGTTTGAGGTGGAATCACAACTCAAACACGTTGATGGTCTCAGATGTTTCGAAAACACAATCCATGGCTCCACCTCGTGTTTTCACTCTCACCATGAAACACTGTGTAGAACTCCCGCCCCTCCAGCGCAGAAAAGCCCCGGACTGCTCTGATTGGCCAGCTGGCCCAGTCTCCTCTAATATGTCTATGTCCCGCCCATTGGCATCTCAGACTCTGACCACCACAGTGACGTCAGCTCCCAAGTGCAATCGAAAGTCAAGACTCATCAGCAGCCTTCTGAGATAAATAGCGCCCTCAACAGACAATCCACGGACGGACAAGCAAAGCTCCTTTAACTTAAGAATTCCACATCGTCTTGGTGAAATCCAGCTGCTGAGAAAGACTGAGTGACATCACTGAAAGCTCTGGAACAGCTGCTGTAAAACCCTGAGGTGACGCAACATTCAAGACATATTGTTCCGACCATAATTATTAAGCATTCGAGTGGGAAAGTATTCACTCCAACCTCTCAGTTGTAATTCTGAGATGTATATAAATACGTAAGGACTCCCTGATACTTAAATACCTTCCACTACGTATAAAGAGGAACATACCAAATTTAGTGCTAGTCATATAAAACATCTCATATTAACATTAATAAAAATTAGAATGGCACACAGTAGACTACATACCTCCACCAAGGCCCCGAAGTCCCATTAAATTCAATCAAGCTGCGGTAATTGTACACACTCGCAGATTCAAGTCCTTGAAGCCTGTGTAGTTTTTCAACATCCATGTATCATTTCACAGGAAGAACAGAGAAGTATTGTCCTGGATCCACCTCTTTGTTCAGATACATGCCAGAACTTTATTGGTTCTCTTTTGGCACCTGTTTAATCCATCGACGACACTTGGATGACATATACTCAGTAGTTGGTGCTCGGTCCTGCTGATCAGTTAGCGCAGTTTAATGAAGTACTACTACAATAAAAGTAGTGTTTAAATGGAGTCGCTTCGGACAGATGCAGTCATGGAAATCTTGGAATGACACATGGATTGGATCAGGGTTGTCAAACATATGGCCCGCGGGCCGAAACTGGTCCACCAGGCGGTCCAACCCGGCCCGCTTCATGATTTAAAGTGAAAAAACCTGTGTACTTGGTTTATCATAGTTACATTGAGAAGAAACGTAGATTTATTCATTAGTATTTTTATGAAACTGACAAACGTACTTGTATTTTTTGCACAAAATGTATTTTATACAAATGGTATAAATTAGTTTTCATTGTTTACAGGTCATTATGCTGTGATTTAACAGGTTTGGCCCACTTGAGATCAAATTGGGTTCCATGAGGTCCTTTAACTAAACCCCTGGATTAGATCGTATTCAAATATCATACAAATGCAGCGATATGCAATCGTCTCACTTGCTTCCCTCAAGGTCAGGAATAAACATTCAAGTCGGTTTCCTGTAGACTTGATGGATTTCGCGTCTCACAATTACCATTTTGAATATATGAAAATACATGTGTGAAACTATAAATTCGATAGTGTAAAGAAAAGTAGGATCAAACTTTCTGTGTGTTGTCGCTCTCCACTCAGGACCCCAAGTGGTCCAGGAGTTACGAGGCGATGACAGGATGGACTGACGAATAGTAAATCCTGTCAGCGCACACATGTGCATGCACACACATTGCACAGTCACACAGTCACACACAAACACACACACACACATGTAGCAGAGTCAAAAGGGTATGCTGCCTCCCGCTGAGCCGCCAAGCCCTACAGGATGTCTCACCAACTGTGGTACGGGCACACGGAGCAGTTGTCACACACACATGCCGACATTCATGCAACACACATTCGACATACTTGAACACACTGGCAGGGTGATCTCCACGGAGACCGCTCCCCTCCCTTTCCCTCACTTCCTGCAATCAAACGAAAAAAAAACCCTCACACACATTCACAGAAAGATATCTGCATCCCGGTTTCCTGCAGTGTTTCCTGGATCTGGTGGTGGCGAGGTGGGAACCGCCTGTGTGCGAGATGACTCGGCCAATATTAGTCAGTCTCTCACACACACACACACTCCATCATTCACCACACTCACTCGCTCACACACTCGCACACTCCCCGACAGATATTTCCAGTATTATACCAAGGCAAATGTGGTCCAGCGGAATGTGGGCACACTTGCAGTCATGGAAGAGGATTAGGGTTGGGTACTGGAATCCAGTGCCGATCGGTTGCTATCCCTCAGACGGCAGGAGGATGTGGTTCACTTCGGCCGATGATGCAGCACTTCTGGTTTTCTTGTGGCACGGCCTCGGTGCGCGTATCTAAAGTCGTCGACTTGTGAAACAGCGACCGCGGCCAAAACAAATGTGGACTGTTTACTGGGCTCTCAGCGAGGTGTCATCTGGATGTGGAAGTGACCCATGTGGTACATGGTGAATTTGGCTCCAGAGGTACATCACAAACTCAGGCCATCTTTGGCACCTCTGGCTGACATGCGGTATGACTTTGGCTTACTCGTGGCCAAATCTGGCAAACAGGAGCGGCGCACCCAAGCGCCATCATTCCATGCAGTGTTTGGGCCAGAGAGCAGTGTGACCATGTGGCCTGAAATCGGGGCCAAAACAGTCTTGCTATGTGGAGCACAGCTGGTACCTACCAGACCAAATCACAACAGAGATTTTGGAGCCTCATTGTAGGGATTGAATCTTTTAATGAAATAGTTTGCCAGCTCACAGGTCCACCAGAAACTCGATGATGGTATATACAATTGGCAATCGATTAGCGAGAAGCCTCCTCAACTCACATCGACACAACATAATGTCGGACAAATAAATGCTTTAAAAAAAGAGTGGCTCTTATTCTTTGTATTGTGAGGATTCCAAGGACGGGGAGGGCAGCAGATGTTTGAAAACAATTCTGTGAAAATTGCCGAAACTAATGAGGCACCTGGCAATGTATTACACCCATTCAAAAGTAGACAGACTCTCCATGTTTTATGTGCTTGACCTGAATCCAAGCACAATGAATGTATGACTTAAGTGTTTATGTTGGGTATATTTGCATATTAAAATGTCAGCAATAAAGAAACTGATGATATTGTGTCTTTTGTTTTTCCATCTCGAGCACATCAACTGTTTGTAAGAGACTATTTGCAGATCTGATATAGTTCCAATTATCAACAGTAGGTGGCGGCATTGAGTGAAAAACTGCGTGAACACACTCGCTCAGATTTCCCAGTTTGCTCATGACTACTGTTTACAGATAGCCGCACTAACTCGACGTTCAAACTGAGAAAATATTATTGCGACCCTGCCATGTTACCAGTCTGGCAGAAATGTTGTAAGTTGCCAATCAAGGGCCACACTGGCTGCGTGAGTGCTGTACTAGCACATGACTCACTCTAGTGGCGAAAAAGTGGTATCACGGGGGGGGGGGGGAGGCTGCACTGGTTATTTCTGGATCCCCTGTTGATATCTCCCGTTGTCAAGACTGTTTCTATCTAAAAACCTCTAATGATAAACTTTCAAGTATAAATATAGCTCCTGTATTAAAGTAGACCTCTTGTTATTTCCAACCCTACAAAAGATTGATTCACACTCACTAAATCCCTCTCTTATTTGACCCTAACTTCAAACACTTCTCCGTGTGACCATATAAGGCTGCACAAATACAGTTGCATTGCAGATTCCACCCTTGATTAAATTACATCTGCGTGGGAGGGAAGAAGTGAAGCATTGCTGTGTGGTCTATTAGTGTCAACCACAAACACACCACACACTCAGAGCCAATCACGAGCGATGGGTCTATGAGGCGCACACTCACAATCAATCAGCCAAAATGTCTGTGTGTATCTTAGCTTATGTTCGCGCAAGTGTGTGTCTGTCTGTCTGTCTGTCTGTCTGTGTGTATGTGTGTGTGTGTGTGTGTGTGTGTGTGTGTGTGTGTGTGTGTGTGTGTGTGTGTGTGTGTGTGTGTGTGTGTGTGTGCGTGCGTGCGTGCGCTATATATGCAAATGTGTGTAAATCATAACTGATTTAAAGTGAGAAACTCTACCTTACAACTTTTCTTCCCTGCGGCATCTCATTTTTGGCCCAATGCTTAAGTGGAGTCTCTTTTGCCAGGTATGGTGTTGCTGCACACAGGCACGCATGCACTCATGCACACGCACACACACACACACACACACACACACACACAGAAGCAGATCTAAGAGTGTTTGCTTTGTTACAGCAGGAGAGAACGTGGGCACTGCACCATTGGCATGTGGGTTGGATTAGCCAGGCCTGCCGAACCTTGTTCTATCAATGAGTGGGTTGGAAGTGGGTGGGGGGGGGGGGGGGGTGTAGGGTTGAGATGTAAGGCAGGGGGTAAGACACTGGTCCTCTTTAATACAGCAGAACAAAATAGGGTCTGAATGAGAGACAGGAGCATGGAACTTCCCCTCCAAAGACACTGGACCAGGAGTCGACTCACTCCTTCAGTTATGCTCCTACACCAACACCATGCCTGTTATCTATCATGCTGCGCACTCACTTTACATGTGCCAGTGTGTGACAGCAGAGGAGGCACCACAGGGGTTGATGATGCATGGAGACAGCTGTCCAACCACCTTTGCCCCCTATACCCACATCTTCTTTATCTCGGGCCCCCCCACCCCCACCCCACTCCGTCACCCCCCTCTGCGGTCCAGCTGCATTTGACTGACGAGGCCCATTCACTTGACATTAACACTCTGTGATTGACGTTCATGTCGACTCAAAAAAAAAAAAATAACATACTCCAACAGTGTGTGTGTGTGTGTGTGTGTGTGTGTGTGTGTGTGTGTGTGTGTGTGTGTGTGTGTGTGTGTGTGTGTGTGTGTGTGTGTGCGCGCGCACTCACTTTTGCAGTGGATGTGTGTGAGGTCGGAGGTGAGACCTGCTTCCGTGGTGGTTTAGCGCGGCGGTGAGCGGATCCTGACAGCACCATCTGGATTGGGGCTGATATTGGAGGTAAGACTCACTCACTTACCTCAGCGAGACACACAACGTTGTCAAGAACACAGCTGAACAGGAGCACAACGACATGGCCGGCCTTTCTTCTGTTGCCAGAAGACATTCAAGCGAACTATTATTCGGGTTAACACAGAGATACGCCCACACTCGCACCTTTCAGCGTTTCAGAGTCTCTAGTTCACCACACAACCTCCAAAACACAAAACCTGGGATTTGAACGATTCAGCAGCTTTCGGGCAATGGGTCAACGGTGCCAACCACCGCATAATAGGTAACCCGGCGCCGTCCTTCACTTCGTCCGATTTTTTGGTCGAAAATAAGTTGTTATGCAAAACCATGGACAAGACTGCATTACACTGGAACTCTGGCAATTTGGGGATTCAGATAAAGCATATAACGTGACGTCCGAACCTTGGGATTACACGTCTCCAGGGCCCTGCATTCAAAGAAACCATTAACAGAGGGAAGCATTCAGATGAATACATGAAAACAATCTGTCAGCCAGATAAGCAGGGCTAAAGCAATCTGACGTATATCTCACAGTAACATGCCTCTTACTTGGCTATTTCCCTCATTATATTCAAGATGAAGGACTGCACTTGACCTTGCATGTGTTTTGAGTTTGACTATTTCCTCCTCCCCTCCCCTCCCCACCCCCCACCTCCCTCCCTGGGGCATGATGTGGCCCCGTGCACCTCCACTTGAAATGACCCTCCACCTTCCTGCCCCTGCCGCACTGCACCTTTACTCCTCCTCAAATGGATTGTGTGTGTATGTGTGTGTTTGCAAGCTTACGTGTGTGTGTGTGTGTGTGTGCATTTGCCTTCAAAGTCAAGCGCATTATTGTGTGCAGAATTAATGATAATCCTCTGTAGAGCTCCTGTGCTACATAAGCCCCTCGAGCTCCTTTTTACCTTTTACCTCCAGAACAACACTCGTCCCGCTGAGCTCCATCTTAACTCGGGATCTGCCCAGATGCACAAAAGACGGACAGCTCAGACGGAGAGCGGAGGGGGTCAGTTGAAACCAGCTGGACGGGCCAGAAGTTATGAAAGACTTCTTCAAATCGGCATGAGCTTAGTGCTTCCCCGCACAGCGGTGCTGCTCTCCAGGCCTCTGCATCCAAATCCACACAAAGATCAAACCCTCCTCGTCTCACTTTACCTCACTTATTTCCTATTTCCTATTCACCTCTCTCACCTACTCTTACAAGTTTTCAGTCAATCACTTACAGGAGCTCCGGGGGACTTTAGAAATGTGGTTTAGTGCTGTGATACCTTTGGGCAGTGGAGTGACATGCACAGGGCCGTTTCTAGCTTTCTCTGGGCCCCATGCAAGGTGTGGTTGGGTTGGGGGGGGGGGCTAGTTTGTCAAACTACAATGGAGTGATTCCTGTCCCTTTAGATGATCCACGAAGATGCCACAAAATATTACACTTCTTAGGGCAAAACAGCCGTGATAACCTCTCATACTGAAATGAAACATCTTGAATTGAGCAACTCGGCCTCGTTAGTCTGATTCAAAAAATGTTTATCAACCTTTAAATCCATGACACTTTCTCTTCTGTGCACAGCCTGTTCAAGGAGGGTGACAGAAGAGAGCAGCAGTGCCGTATTAAAGAGCATAGAGGAAGGCTCCGTGAGGACTAAATATTGCTGTGTCGGCGGTAATTTCACCATCAATCAACTCACATTTAAGGTAAAGAATCCTGAGCACATGTCTTCGTACCGTCGATTGCGCAACAGCGAGCGTAGCCGTGTGTTTGGACATGGGAAAGAGAAGTGAGGGTTCACACTGAATTCTGCAGGGATGAGAATACTGCACCTCTGTAGTAATCACAGTGGCCATGCTCCAACCATAACACCGATCCCCTGCAGGACTTTACATCACACACACACACACATTCACACACACACAGGTAATCATTTCCATATTTGTTTTCTTTGCATTCACCCCCCCCCTCCCCCCTCCTCCTCCTTATATGATTTCATAAAAACAATGTCAAGGTACTCAAATCGGGTTAAACGAGTGATTTTTGGGAATCTCACTCGGAGGACCCTGCACGAAGAGCGGTGAGCGTCTGTACCATGTCACAGATTAAACCCGGGGTCGGGGGTCGCTGCCAAGAACACAACGAAAACCCCGGACTCTCCGGATTTGCAGTCGGTGTGGTTTCACCTCCGTAAAAGTCTCATATTGATTCATTGGATGTGGAAATAATTAAGCATATTGGATCCAAGTATTAGTGCAAATAGCATTATACTCAATCCATCAAGTGTCACAAGTCACTACCCAGCTTTTATAAATAAAGCCTTTTCCTAATTTATCTACCTCATACTATTAAACATGATCCCCTCTGGTCTGTGCACACACACACACACACACACACACACACACACACACACACACACACACACACCGCAGTTAAATGCACTCTCTGAGACTTTGGGGCAGAATGGGGGAATGCGCTGACACATACAAAACACAATTTCTACCCCTTCAGTTGCACTGTAGTAAAACCAGCGCGACGCTTTGAGTTTAGAACAAAACACATTGAGGAAAATGCGTCACAGCCAGTTCTGGGGCTCAAACAGTGACTCCATACTGGGCCAGTACACGCAGCCACTTTAATTGTCGAGGTGAATAATAAAACCCTGCTAATAGCAGCTAAACTCAGTTTATACTGAATATGCGAGGTGTTTCTTTTACAGCACAAGGACTGGTTCTAATCATCTTGGGAAAATATATGGCCCCTTGGAATACACCTGTAAATTCAGCCGACTTGAAAAGCCCCCAACAAGCATCGCTCGTGCTGCTGCTGCGGAGATGGAAAGTGATGGAGGAGGGTGAGTGTTTTGGTTCTGGTTATTTCGAGGACACAGTGTAATTTTAACTTTAATGAGCTCTGCTGATTTCTTCATACTGTTACTATATTTAATACCTGATCTAGGGTCTGGTTGTGGATGTTGTGTTTGGACGCGTGGAGGCAGTGAAATTGAGGGAAATTAAAATGTGTATTTACTGTGCCCCTCCTCTGAACTACATAACAGGATCCAGGTGTGCACATACAGGCACACACACACACACACACCTCTGAGTGGCCCTTAAACTACAGTAGGAGTGTGTGGTGTTGTCATAATGAGAAATATGTTGATGACTGAGGTGTTAAAAGTTCCTGTGGGCTGCTGCAGGCTGCAGAGGGACCACCACCTCAGTGCTACGCAGCTGCTCATTTCATGTTCACTTAATACATACAGTTTGCCATCTCACTGGAGTTACACTGCACTATTGCACTGTGTGCATGTGCATGTGCGCACACACACACACACACACACACTCTCTCTCTCTCGCTCTCTCTCTCACACGTGAGATTGAATGCTCTTTCATTACGACAATGCATGAATAGTCAAACACAAAGTACAAACGGGCGACATTACAGTGACCCTGCATAGAATCATCTCTGTCCCCCGGGCGGCACTCGCATGTATGCTGTTGGTCACGCTCCGGCCCAGAGCT
This sequence comes from Chascanopsetta lugubris, assembly GCA_016785325.1. Classification (NCBI taxonomy): domain Eukaryota; kingdom Metazoa; phylum Chordata; class Actinopteri; order Pleuronectiformes; family Bothidae; genus Chascanopsetta; species Chascanopsetta lugubris. The sequence goes on from JAFBJT010111629.1 coordinate 20,925, forward strand.
GCCGCTCGACAGACTGTCGGCTTTCATCACCATCTCCACGGCAACCACGCTCTTAAGTCACCGTGACAACAAATTCCACCTGGGCCCGTGACACTTGCCGTCTACCGCGAGCTCGACATTCAATCACATCTCCCCCGTCTGCTCCACAGCCCTCCATAGATCTTTGTGACTCGATTTCAACATGCTCTCTAATCGGCGCCGCTGCCTCTGCGCTCCGCTCAATCACCAAGCAGCCTCTCCATCAGCTCTATTTCCAGCCCTCCTGCATATTCTCATACCTCCCTGATGCCCTGATGAACAGCCTAATTAACCTGGAGGGTGGGCCCGGAGCAAAACATGAGCTGGGGGCCCTGGAAGCCCGCTCGGCCCACTCCTGTTTGCCGTCGTGTATACAAGTGCTCATCAAGTGCAATGGACACGAGGAAGTGCATATGGCGCTCTTGTTGTATTTTGTCGACAGCTCCAGGGACTGAGCAGAATTCCTCCTGCAGGTTACTTAGCTCGTCGGTTTGCTGTCTCCTTGCCAAGCTTTCTAACTGAAAACACATTGATTCTTCAACAGGCTAACGAGCTTGATCTCTGTGAAAAGAGTCCTACAGATTGAAACATAAATATTATATGCGTCATAATTTTTTGGATGCATATACTAGATTATAACCAGAAAGTTTAGAAAGTCAGATATATTTGATCTCTACACATCTGGGGGTCAGTTGACAGGTCAACCTCGAGAAGATGTAAACAAACAGCTTTATTTAGGAGTACTAGCACTATGAATCAGTATTAGTACTATTTTATTAGTACTAGAGAAAAGCATATTATAATAAAAATCCTTTTGATTGGTGATCAAATGCACTGAGTGCATCCCAACTACTTAATGAACAAAGGAGCTGAGAGGGGTCGTTTGAACATTCCAAAGTGCTCTGCTGCCACCGTGTGGTTGTCCTGGGAAACGTGCAACTTGACTTTTATTAGGAGGCCACCTGGTCCACCTCAGCACCCTGATAGCCCACACAACTGGAAGTAAGCCGTCCCTGTTAACGTGCAGGTGTGCTTGGGTTCATTGTTTGAACCTGTTACAACCATATTTGTGTCACTTATTTAAATAACTGATCCCAGGGACAAAAACGCTTATGGTTTTAGTATCACGCTGTTTGAACAGCACAGCGTCTGTGCTCCTCTTTATATCAAAAATTAAATATTCTAATGTAAACACAAACAAGCCATATCTGTTGACATTCCTCCTCGGGAAAGAAAACAAAACAGTCGGACTTACAGTTTAGTAGTTCGCTGATTGAGAATGAATCCACAGGGGACTGAAGTCCACCAGCAGCAGCAGCAGCAGCAGCAGTAGCGATGACGTTCAAACCGGGCGACGTCCTCTTACCGGCACATACTCCGAGATAAATACTTATTAGATAATACTTTTACAGGGCTCCTCGCCTCGCTCCAGACCGTCCTTGCTCACTCACACAGTCTCCGGAGGAAGCGCAAAGAAACAGGTTGGTTGACTCTACTTTCTAGACTTTTTGCCACGACTTTTTGCCACTATTTCGTCTTCTCCCTCTCATTGCTTCCTTGTTATTATCCCGCCTCCTCAGTCTTAGCCAATCCGTACACAGATTGATGTGTACAACAACCAATCACAGAAAAGAAGGGAACACGTTTTAAAAACTCAATTTCAAATGAAGATTTATCTTTTT
>JAFBJT010111632.1:18134-32366 GCA_016785325.1 Chascanopsetta lugubris
TACCGTCAATCTGGAGCGATACTGACTTTAGCCACTGGGGGCAAAGGCAAATATTTTGGGACTTCCAGTGAAGAAGAGTTAATATGGGCCAGATCTGTCCACTCTAAATTGTCGAGTCGGACATTTCTTTAAAAAAACTAAAAAAACAAAAACAAATACAGTGACACTTCCTTTACTTTAATTACCAATGGTTGATGCATTTTAGTCATTGCGCTCTTTAATTAAAGTAATGAGAGTTTGCTTACGGGCGTCCACAGCCTCCCAACAATGATTTCCTCCTGTAAAACATTCTTTTACAAACTCTCCCATACTGAGCCTGCATGAGCACAACTACCTGTACATGTAACTAAATGAGAAAAGAGTGAATAAAAAAGAAAAAAAAAGAAGAAAAAAAAAAAAAAAAGAAACACTTGCTTTGCTCCCTGGGGGCGAGTACTGCTATTGACCACCATCACCGCAGAGTAGCAGAGTGAGAGCGGAGGAGTCACGTGGGGACGAGCGTGTGAAACGTGATCTCCTGCATCATGTATCGATGCATGTATTACAGGAGGGAGACAGCGGAGCTGCTCGCTCAGGACTCAGGAGGAGGTCAGGGGGATAACTAGCGCAGATTCTGCGGGTGACATCTGTGGGTGTTTGAGGTCACCGGCACAGGGAGCGAGGGGTTAATGGATGACGGCTTGAGTGTTAAAGCGAGTCAGCACATTTTCCCCCCCATCTATCCTGAGTGTGTGTGTGTGTGTGTGTGCAAAACATCCCATTCTTTTTAAAAGGACATCGAATGTTCACTTTTGCGATGCATGTATGTAAAAAACACTGCAACAACATCGACAGTGATTCAATGAGAGAGAGACCAAACAGTGGAAATCGCATTCTCTTCACGTAGTGTTGTTACAATGGCCAACGCGGCCAACGCCGGCTACCTACTGTTACTGCCTAACACATTTATCATTACCTAATGTCATTTGCGCCGCATGCAGTGTCCGCATAAATCATTTCACAGCGCAGCTTTTTAGCCTCGGGAGCTGTGTTTCTGCAATCTACTGTGTGCTGATCTGCATGGATGCACCGAGGCGCCGTTCCACTGTCGGGAAGGTGTGGAACAATATACGGTCCCTCTCGCCGGGAGAGCACGCGGCGGGTTTTTGTAATGCAAAGATGGGCGACACGACCGAGATGCACTGTGTGTTCATCTGTAATGTTGGTTTTTTTGGGGGCAACCTGCTATTCCATAGAAGAATGTGCGCCGTTAATGGCGTCTCTATGGAAATAGATAAACAAAGCAGCCGTTTTCACCTATGCATGAATACAGACACAGTGGCACATTATATGTGCATCAGCAGCGAGGAACACCTGCAGGGAGCAATATAGAGAGAGGAGCATGATGTAAGCTTAGCACTTTTCAAACCGCCGTTGAAAAGCTTTGCGTTATACTTTATGTAAACATTCTATATGTCCGGCATTTCAGTGAAATATAACCCCCCCACCGACCCACCCCCTTCAGGTGGATAGTGGTAATCTAACCATTTTGGACTTGCTCAGCATCAAAGCTCTCACCCACATCACACAGATTTACAAGCGCCGAGTCAGGCACGTGATGTTTAACATGCATGATTCACTCAGACGAGTGATAAACGCGGTTGTAAATGGGGGGCGAGTCATAAAGAGTGTTTGTTTGTTTACAATAAAAAGCCGCTCCATCAACGCGCCGGGGCTCATTCAGTATTCGTCACGAAAGCCGCACGCATGGAGATGATTAATGCATATGAGACCTGGCGATCAACATTTACTGTGAGGAGGTTCATGGCAACAAAAAGGTACGAATGAGTTGCAGGGACTCAATAAATCTTAAGGGGGGTGTGGGGGGGGGGTCTTCTATTGTTGAAACTGATATGATCTGATCTGTGTGATACAACAAATGACGATGCAATCCGCCATCTGACAGACACCCATTTATTTCTATTTTCCTAATTAGGAAGTTGAGTTACAAGTGTTCCGCAACAACAGAATGGCCAGAATAGATTTTAATTGACAATTGGTTGATGGTCGTTCGTAGTTGGATCAAGGGGCGTACTGATTATCAGCTGAGCCGATTACAGGAGCCAATATTTAGTATTTTGCTGATTATCTCTATTTGTTTTTGATTTTAAGGTGCAACAATTGAGTCAATTCAAGTGCTGATTCAGAGAGCACATTGGGCTGTGGGGCAATCAGGGTCATGGCCAGTGACACGGCAGCCCGTTTAAAACAGGATTGGAACTAGCCATCTTCGCTTCCACAGGGGGCTGCTCTCACAACTGAGCCACTGCCGCCTCAAAATTCTATACGTTGACAGAAATATTTCCATTTTTTAATAGAAGAAGTTTTGAACATCAGTCTTGTGCCTCATTTACATTAGATGGCCATTGCAAAGTGAGAGTGGCTCAGTGGTTAGAGCAGCTGCCTTGGAATATTCCAATGTCAATGATGTGAAAATGAATTACAGTATATCCCTGACAACACTTCGTAAACCCCTGTACTGTAGATATTTTGCATTATGCTGTAAATATAATTTCATACTAATAATGTATTGCATGTTTCTCATCTTTGCATTTACAACAGTCAATGTCTTCATGGTGAGATGAAAGACAGATAATCATACCTTGGCTCACCTCCTCTTAAAAGTAGCAAGTCTGTCATTTTTTTGTGTGCAAATAAAAGAACAGGACTTTCAATTTACATGCAAGAAGAACATAAGCAAAATATCTCCTCCTGCTGTTTGCTATCTATCTTTGTCATTCCTCTCTCTCCATGTTACAGGATCTCCACCAATACCTGAGAAAGCCACATTCCACATGGGCACATGCAGGCAGCTTTGTGAGGAGTTGCCAAGTGTGTCAGACAAAACAACAACAAACGGCACAATACGATTCCACGACAGCGACTGGCAGTGTGTTTAGCACCTCTCGCTCCTGATGCCTGTTCGTCTAATCACTGACAGCATATTAGACATCGTGGGGGAGGTGGAGACAAAAGAGAGAGAGAAAGAGAGAGAGAGAGAGAGGGGGGGGGATATAATGGCAGACAGAGAGCAGGCAAACAGAAACAGGCAGCAGAAATCCAGGTCATGAAAGTACAAGGACAGACTGATAAAGGGAAAAAAAAAAATTGAAATTATAAAAAGGGGGAAAATGAAGAAGAACAACACAGAGGGAAGGTACCAACACTGTGGAGGTTCGGCTGGAATTGTGATGAGAGGAGGCGAGCGCTGTTCAACAGGCACAAGAGCGATTGCGCATAAATACCCACACCATGGATTTACAATCACAGATGCACTCGCAGAGTTGGTAAAGCTCAACCCACACAAGCAGAGATTAGCTGCAGTGGTGTGATACATCTGGGGCCGCCCTGTTTGAAGCACTCGTTCGATTCAACAGATCGTGTGTGTGTGTGTGTGTGTGTGTGTGTGTGTGTGTGTGTGTGTGTGTTTGAAGTCGACGGTATCGCAGTTTGTATCAGCTCTGTTTCCTTTGCCTAAGACTTTCAATCTCGAGTTACAGAGGCAGCGAGATGCATCAACAATGCGTTTTTCACTCATTCGACATAAACACGTCAAATAATTCTTTGTCGATTACAGTGCAATTCAGTTTTGCATTTGACAGTATTTCAAATGAGCATTGAAAAGACATGGTATGTGTAATCACGCAGGTAATCCAGTTTTTTCGTGTGCAAAATGTGCAGCAGCTAAAATGTGATGTTGCATTTCTACAGGAAACCCACCTACTGGTTAAAGATCAAGTCAGACTTCAAAAAAGAAGGGTGGGGAATGTATTCCATTCCAATCTTAAGTCTAAAACGTGTGGAACAGCCATGTTGATTCATAAAAGAATCCAGTTTAGTGCAACCACTGTCACCTCTTCTCTACCATGAGCCTGTGATTTTGATTCATATCTACGCCCCTAATTGGGATGAAGATAAAAATGTATGGGGGAAATTATTTCTTTAATTCCAGATTTGACCTCACATCAATTGAAATTGGCTGGTGATTTAAACTGTGTAATAAATCCAGTATTTATCCAGTAAATCCCATTCTAAACCTACAAACCGGTCTAAAAAGGCCAAGCTGCTATATCAGCCTTCGTGCACCAGATAGCAGGTGTTGACCACTGGTCAAGCCTGTTTCCATATTTCCAAGTCTGTCACTTCCTTCAGCATCATGACCCTAACTTTCCATACATATCATCACCTTCTGGTTCAGATGATCAGTTAGAAACTACTTTCAGCTTTAAAGGACTTATCTCAAGAACCAATAACTGTATATCTTCATTTAAGAGTACAACTCTTGTGACGATCAAGGCAGACTGGGTGGATGAGGTGGGAGAGGACTTTTGGGAAGAAGGCATTTGGGACAGCGCTCTACTGAGCGTGATAGACAAATTTAACATAATACAGTTTAAGATCTTACATCATATCCACTACTCCCAGGCCAGACTTTAATTCAAATTTACCCTAACACAGATGCAAACTGCAGGTTTGGGTGTAGTGTGTTTTGGTTGTGCTCAGCCCTTGCATTCTATTGGTCCGCAATCTTTAAAACATCGGCAGAAGCCCTTAACATTGACATACAACCAAACGCAGTAAAGGCCATATTTGGAACTGCAGAAGATATTCTACAATAAAGAAAACATATAAAAACATAATTGCTTTTACAACACTGCTTGCACACAGAATAATTGTATTAAATTATCTAATGTAGTTCATACATGTGCTGCAGCTCTTTCTTCTAAAGAATATGTCATGTTTGCATTAATAGAAAAGTGTTTTAATGGAAAAAAATAATTGTGTTGTTCCAAAGATCAATTAATCAGGTCTGTTTTATCGGCAGAACACGTGTTCTGAAGCATTGGCTTCAAAAAGTTCCAGGCACTATATTTAAATACATCAATGAATAAATACATATAACACTGTTTATGCAGCATATCAACTGTCTGTTCTCTACTTTGAAAGAACGCTGGGCAAGGAATAACCAAATGAGACAACTTTCATCTCTTTTTTTTTTAAATGACAGACTAATAATTACTTGTCGGTTGCAGCAGTTGCAGCGGTGTTTGAAAGAGCAAAAATTACATTCATTTGTTTTTAATTAAAGAAAAGTATAGAGACTCATATTTCCTTGTGTGCGTGAGAGAAATCTTGATGTAAAAATACTTTCAAAAGCTCTACATCATATACGCTTGTACTTTAAAGGCTGTAGTACAACCAAGTTCGTGGCCGAGTCTCCCCAAGCTTTCCTCTTCGATGAATCATTTACGAATAAGCGGAGGAACGAAGACTGTAAAGGGATTGGATTTTTAAACTGTCGTGCATGTGGTATGTGCTATTACAGTGTGTGTGTGTGTGTGTTCCGTGTGTCCACTGTGTATGTGTGTGAGATAATGTGGAAGCATATGTGCACATTGCAAAGGCAACGTGCCAATGCCCTGCTTTCCTTTTTTCTTTTTTCTTTTTTATAGTGCAGTGAAAAGCAGCCTGCCTATGATTGGTTGTTGAGAGAAATAATTCAGGGGACGGAGGGAGACAAAGTGCCAAGACATTTTACTGGTACTCACACACGCCCACATGCAGGAGGACACATAAATGGACACATAAATAAATACACACACACACACACACACACACACACACACACACAGGTTGGTGTTTTCTCCAACACACAATGCATGACTCGCGATAGAGGAGGCAAATTCAGAGAGTGTGTGTATGTTCACGTGCACATGGAGGCCTGACATGCTCATTCAAATACAGTCTGTTCACAAAGACACGTTGTATGAATATTCAGGACACCAGCCTCTGCCCCACTGAGACAGATACACAGGGAACACGGGCACGAAGAAGAAAGCTCCTTCGCTCCGCTGCGAGAGGGGAAGTACAAAATGGATGAGCAACAGACAAAGTCACTTCCGCCCACACGGAGCATATGTGCGCGGCACGTGCGACAGAAACGTACAGCGCCGATGCACGGAAAACCGAAAGTCGTGCCAGCGTCGACTCATTAGCGAGGAGAGCCGTCGCTCCTTTCAGGCTTCTCTCATCATTAGCCTGATTACACAGAGCTGCTGCAAAGCAAGCACTCGTCTGAGGAGGAATACAAACGCTCCGACTCGGCTCGGCCTCGCCGAACTGACAGCAGGTCGTATGCACCATTCACTTTGATCCGAGCGTTGTGCTATCAACTCCTGCTGGTCAACAGAGGACATGACAGTGGCGCGCCGTTCGGACGGCTCTCTATTGCAGTTGAACGGCAGGGTCAGACTTTGGTGTAAACAACATTAAAAACACGGATCAATCCTGCAATGAGTTGAAGATGATGGTGATGTAATGACGGTGCCAAACACAATGGGCCCCTTGGTACCCAATGAGCGATGTTAAATCACCACGTCCGACCAATATGACCTCGGGGCGGACTGAGACTCCCGGCAGCTGTGTAACGTTGTCACGTCAATATGGATCAAAGCTCTCTGGGGAATATGTCCAGCACCTTGTTGAATCTATGCCAGAGAGAATTAAGGCAGTGGTGGAGGCACAAGGGCAAAGGGACCAAGGTGAGCCTCGTAAAAATGTACGGCGCGCGCATTTCATCTTCAGTCAAAATAATATATGTATGAGCTCATGAATAGTAGATAACCACAGGGATTAACTTGTTAAAACCGTCTAATACAACAGTACGTGATAATATGTGTTTTTATAATGAATGACAGCGGAACAAACGGTTGCGCGGGTTGTGTGCGGCTGGGTGCGCACAGCCCATGCGCCTATATATATACACCCTCTGTGCTCACAGAGGTGATTTAAAACACCCTCCACAAGAGCTGAGCTGACACTTGTTTCACCGAACAACAAAGGTTGCTGTCCTGGGATGACGTTAAGCATGTGTGACTCGGCGTGGGTCGGATAAACACAGGCGCACAATACAATCATCCGGGAACACGGGCCTGTGCTGTCCGGGCCGGACCATCCGCTCTGTTGTACCTGTGGAAAGAAGAGTGACTTGTGCCGTGAGATGAAGCACCTTCAGCAGGGCAGCGCTGTCTCGCCTCAGACAGGCAATCAACCCGCTTCTCACAGCTGCCTGTCAGTCCATCTCAGCCTCAGAAACACACACACACACACACACACACATTTTCTCTGTGGCCTGGTTAAAGGTTCTGCCTCAATGGCCAGGTACCAACGTCAGGGCTTCTGTCTGTTTCTTCCCCTCAAAAGGGGGAGGGGGGAGGGGAAGGGGGAGGAGGGGGGGGGGGGGGCACAAGGTCTCAAATATCACAAAAACCTGCAAGGGGGAGGGGGGAGGGGGGGGGGGGGGGGGGGGGGGGGGGTGCACAAGGTCTCAAATATCACAAAAACCTGCACAAACCAAGCAGACTGTTTACACCCAAATGAACCAGAGTCGCTCGCCCGCTCCCTCTCTTTCTCTCTCTCTCTCCCTCTCTCTCTCTGTCCCACAAACACACACGTATAAAAAAATCCTATAAAACACAGAAATGCGAGGTGCTAAATCTTCCCAGTCAAAAATAGCATAGACCAGCACAACTGTCAACACTCGGATACATAACTCAAAGGATATGATGCATTTAATACACACTGCAGAGCCCCCCCCCCTCTCCACTCCTCTCCTCTGAATAGGTGCATAACTGCAGATTAAAATACATGTGCGTTCGCAAGTTGATAGCTCAAAAGAAGAAGTGCTGTTGACAGCTGTGAAACTCGCATACAAAGCCAAGCAGGAGGAGCCTCTCAAACACACACACACACACACACACACACACACACACACACAGAGTGAAATCCTTCTCTATGGAATAGACCAGAATAGAACCATAGTGATAGAAAAACCAGGCCATGCCAGGACAAATCTCCCTCAGCGTTATTCTCCTCCCTCATTTCCTCACACCACAAATAATGAAATGACATGAGATTCCCATTGCGTTCAGTATAAATGCACTACAGGCGAAAGAAGGGAATGCAGTCAGTGACACATTTCCATTATATTTCAGTGTCTAAATGTTGTGTTTTGGCAGACGCACACAAGTGGCACATAAATTTAAGGGGGGAGCCTCCATTTAAAATGTTTGTAAAAAGATGGCTGTTCCAATTTTGCAGATTAAGTGCTTTGGATTGTGCATCATTAGTGAAGTGTCCCATGCAAATGTTGGACTGTCCTGTTTAATGTGCATCCCGAGGGTAATTCAACTTTTTCCGAAAAAAACTCAAATCTAATTAGATCTGTGTTATCTAAATTCATTCACACGCACAAGGAGGTTGTGAGTCTGAAGGTGCAAACTCAACAAACCGAGCTGCCAAGAAGTTGATCAGCTGACCTCGATAATGGTGATGAAACGATGGCGGATGAGATTGCACTGGTTCCCACAGCTAACGCCCACTAGGATTTTGGATTATTCATGAAAAAGAGCTCTCACTTTGATAATCTTGACCTCTGACACCACTTTGACGAGGATTTCGAAGTACCAACACCAGTGCCATTGGCGATTGCACAGGCCTGCAATTCGAAAGCTTCATTTAGGAGATGCTTTTATCCATACCGACATACATCTGAGGGTGGATGGAGACGCTGGGAATCAAACCCACAACCTCAGGCATGCTCTAGCACTGACCTAAATCCACCCCAGACCCAATTTTCAAATAGAAAGCTATTCAAAAATAGGATTTCAGGACTTGTTCCTGCAGCACCATGTATTGTTTTGCAGTAAATCAACATTTTGGATCAAACAGACTGTGTTTTGGTTCCTCCTCCTTCTTACATCTAGACAAACGGAGTTGTAAAACAATAGAATCTGGAATCCTGAAATGAGATATCCAGCACACACACACACACACACGAGGGCCGCCCTCCTTTCTGCAGAGCATCAAGCCTTTAATGTTTGGTGAAGTCCCAGTATGAAAAGCCAACACTTTTTTAAAAATGACTGCAGAGGCAGCACAGTGTGTTTGAGCAAATCCCAGCAGAGTCTGACTCTGAGTGTTGTGCTCGGTCTCGCTCGGTATCCCTGCATCGTCAGAGACGGAGGGAAGTGCTGGAGAAAGTGTTCCACAGGGGCTTCTTAAAAAAGGAGCTGACAGTGATGAATATAATTTTTTCAATGATTCAACAAAGTTCTTGGCTGCATATCTTTTAGCAAAAGCGTCTGCCAAAGAAAAAGAAAAAAAAAAGTCAATGGTTCATTTACATATGAAGAGTTCCTGAATGCATCCACTCACACATACATTAAACCCACTGATTCTTTCACTATGACTCCATCACTAAATGTAGGTAAAGATTAAGAGCAGGACAGATTTCTTTGCAGGTCGTAATTAACTGAAATAACACGACATGGATCTTGCCAAAAATGCGTTTGAATATTTTATTGATCAATAATGAGCAAAGAATTACTCCCAGGATTAATGGCGCAATTTCATTGCCTCAAAAGTGCCGGTGCTCGGAGGAAAACATTACAAATTAATTACTTTTTCCACCTTTCTCTCCAGCTAAGCGTTGATCGTTCAGTTTTAGATTCGCTGGGATGTCCATGACATGGCCCCTGTAACACGTGCAAGCCAGGCAGCCACATATTGAGACGCGTATCGTCACATGCACCTATCTCATTTGGATGTAGCACGCCCCTGGCATCTGGAAATGTGTTGATGTGACTCTGAATGGTATTAATCTGCAGGCTCAGACCATGCAATGGAACTCATTAGTGTTAATTCTAATATAGTTTATTTCGGTGATGAGTATCAACATGGTGTCTGAGCGCATCGGAGGGAAACAGAGAGAGCCGAGCCAATGTACAAGGCATTATTTCAGGGAGGTTGAAGGGGGCTCGCTGGCACAGGGAGCCATGCGGATGCTCTCTGTGACACAGCACGGCTAAAATAACATGGCGCCTCCGAAGGGGTGACTTAATCCTGCTGCATAAATCACAGTGACTTTCTGAGTGTAACTAATCAAGAGCACACACCAACATGCAGAACTCGCTCAGTCACTCCTTCGCTCTTCAACACACACACACACACACACACACACACACACACACACACACAGTGAATCCATACGAGGCACCCTTGTAAAGCAGAGGGCCATTGCCATGCAGTGCACGATGCAGTGATAGCCAAGAGGCATGCAACCCCCCCCCCCACCCCACCCCAACCACGCCCCCTTCCCGCCCCTTCTGCATGCTGATCATTAGAGAGAGAAAGAGGGATGGAGACAGAAGGGAGAGAGAGAACGAGAGAGAGAGAGAGACAGAGAGAGAGGGAGACAGAGAGAGAGAGAGAGGGGAGGGTGAGACAGTGGTGCCAGCTCCCCAACAGCTCAATCACATTTAATGCCCGGCGGACGGAGCAAGATGAAAATGTCTGCCGGTCACTAATGTTTGTGTCAGACAAATAATAGCTGCTCCATCACAGGATGTTGAGGGTTTTCAGTAATGACAGCGGGAAAAAAGGGGGGTAGATGATGATGATGATGATGATGATGGCACTTTCAATTCCCCTTTCTGTCCTCCATCTTTTTTTTTCCTCTTTGATATACATCTCTCTCTGCCCACTGATCTCTCCTTCTTTTTCCCCCTGTTCCATCTTTAGCAGCAACTTAGAGATTAAAGGGGGATTACTTCTGACACGCCAATGTGATGTGCCTGTGGGGCACAGAATGCTTTTTACACTCACATGCACTCCCCTAAATAAACATGTGGCGCACACTGGCTGTGACAAGTCAACCTTTCCTGAGATATTAATCATCTCTGCTTGAATGATGCTAAATTCTGACAGGGCTAAATTGTTGGTGTGGCTACCAGTTTGTCCGACAATGTGGGCGCGTACTTGTTTACTTTTGTTTTCCCCGCCTCATCTGTCCTTTCCTAAGTATACCAAGGAGGTGAGGATGAGGAGAGAGATGGATGAGGGGATGGAGAGTGAGAAACGAGTGGAATGAGAAAAGAGAAGTATCGTTTTGGGGGGTGATAACCTTTTGTTGTGATTCAAAGTACGAGCAGCTAGCAGGGAAATGAACTATTGATTAGAGATAAGGTGTTTGTGTGTGTGTGTGTGGGGGGGGGGGGGGGGGGAATGTAGTTTTTTTTCTTATTGTTTGCTTTGTAAGCCAAATATGTTTTTTCCTTTGTCTTCTAACACGGACACACACACACACACACACACACACACACCTATAAGCAACTTGCTCCCTAAGTGGAGCTGTAACTAACCAGGAACTAGAAAAATCACATGCTACCCCCTCCTTCGACTAATTGGAAACCACTCACCGGCCTGGTTTCCACTCCAGGGTCAAGGAGGAAACGGAGGGTTTTCTGATTATCCATGTCACTAACTCTGCTCCTCAAACACATATCTGGGATTTGTATGGATTAGGTTGCAAACCGGAGCTGATTTGCAAGCTTCTACCTCTGTAAATCCCATGTCTGTGCAGCTTCATTTGTACAGCTGCAATGTACCCATCACTCTTTGTTTACGATTCTCTTTGAATATAGACAAGCAGATAAGCAGACAAATCAGGAGCTGTGTGAATTTAGGTTTGCTGCACATAAAGTTTGATAAAAAAAAATGGATGCACACTTGAAGCTATTCTATATGTATCAGGATGCTAACATAAATAGACGATGAGTTCTGCATTGATGACGTATAAAATAAAATCATGCAGGAATGCATACATGCAGCCTTGAGCTAGTGAGACACCGCGTCTGCAAAACAACACAGCCTCAGTGAGCCGGGATGCAGAGAACATAGAGCAGGCAGTGTTTACACGGGGAACCTTGACCCACTTTCAGCAGCTGACGAGAACCTTGGCGCAGCTAGCCCACATGTGTGTGATACCACGCTGCAAGTCCCGCAGCCTAAATATGTCTCGCATCCTTATCTAACTTGCAGTGGATGGAGCAGGTGAAGTTGCCGTGTCCCGCTGCCAGACGATTGCAGAACATGCGGCTGCCGCTGGGATCAAACCATTCAGTCACAGGGTGATCTGTCTAAACAGTGGATTACAGAGTCACCCCTGTAGGGCCACAGCCTGTGGCTTCCTGCGCATGTGTGACTATGCAAACACACCGGCAGCCTTCTGCACCGGAGTGTCAACATAACCTTAGCGCGCATAACCCGGTGAACCATCTATTCAAAATCATAGATTTTTTTTAAAGATTGGAGCGACAGAGATTTGAGTCAGATTTGATTGACAGACGAGCCAGCCTGGCTGTAAACAAGATGAAAATGCATTCGCAACCAACTTGACCTTTGTGGGCCTCATCCGTTTGGTAATTCTGCTGTTGTTGTCAGTTTGATATGAAGCCTCGGCTTGGGCTCCCGCCCAGAGAAGACAATGGATTGAACCAGCTCTAGGTAAATTGGACTCAGGTAGCCACTAAATTGACCTGTAAATCCAGCTAGCCGGGCTTTAAGTGGATTCAACGGGTCAGCCCTGACTTGCAGGCAGTATAATGCAGAGGGTCTCATGGATGGCTTCATACGTCTTACCCACAGTACGTGCTTTAGTGCATGTGCTGAAATATGGAGGCAATCTTGGCTATACAAAGTGGTCATTAACAGTTGACAGGAGGCCAGCATCCGGTAGGCTGAGGAATGTTTCCGCGCATCACCCTGAGTCATGTCCCGACATGATACTGTGCCAGCACTGAGCCCCCCGAGTTACAGAATGATTGTGTTTGCAAACAACATATAAAAGCCCTGCCAACTTGACCTGTGGAAACCTCATTCAATCGCTAATTCTATTGGTTGTTGTTAGCCTGATCTGAAGCATCCGTTTGGTCCACGGCCCAGGGAAGAAATTGGACTCATCCTGCTCTTGGCAAATTGGACTCAGGTAGCCAGTAAATTGGTCTGGGCTCTGATCAGTAAACCTTGTACGCCACGGTCGAATGGCTTCAACAGGTCAGTCCTCAGTCCATGGCGGCAGAGTCCAGTGCCGTTCGTGTCACATCCACTCTGGGCTTTATTATACAGGTGTGTCCGTTAGGAACGTGATGGGATCTCTGCATTGAAACCAGGTCAAACAGGGCTCAACAAGGATAGGCGTTCATCCATTGCGTGTCCAAGTGGCACTATTGGTCATGCACCTATACGAATATATTCATGTATATGAATATATACATATATATATAGTTGTTAAAGCTGATGTCACCATCCTGATATGAATACAGATCAAATGAGTTATTGAATGGATCCAACTCCAGGCCGATTGGACTCACATGGCCACTAACTAGGTCTGGGCTGCGCTCCGCCGAGCTAGCCCAGAGCTCGGTGGATCCAACGGGAAGGCCCTATCTAACCATGACCTCAGGGCATTTACATCGTGTTTCATGGAGCACAAACAGTTTGAAGTGTTTCAAGTTTGAATTCACCAGTTCTGCTGTTGATGGCCTGACATGAAACATCAGCTTGCCCCACAGCCCAGAGAAGACAGCGGGTGGATCAGCCCTCACTTGGGACTTTGGCAGTGCACAAGTGGCAATAACACCCCAGTGCTCATCCTACTCCACGAGTGCGCGAGTCACTCTTGTTCATGCACCCGCACAGCGTTCTCTCCGTTCCCCATCGTCCATATCAAAGAGTCTGACGTGAAGCTCGTCAGCTGGGTCCTCGGTTCACAGGAGACACTGGATTAACGCGGTGTCTCTTGGCAGACTCAACTCAGGTGGGCCACGGAATCAGCGGTGATCTCGGACAGTCTGGGTCCAACAGCTCCGCCCATTGTGATGCGTCACGAGTGTTGGAGTGCGACTTGTATATTATGGATGAGATCTCGGCTGCATGTTCAACATGATGGATGGTCATCTTGCATGTGCATGTGTGTGTGTGTGTGTGTGTGTGTGTGTGTGTGTGTGTGTGTGTGTCGGACCATCACACACAGTCTGGCACCTACACACACAATGCTCTCTCTATTTCCCATGCCCACACCGAGTCACTGCAATGCTTATGTGTGTGTGTGTGTGTGTGTGCCCACCACCACCACCTCGCGTCCTCATCCTGCAAGACATGCTCTCCCTGCATCCTCTCACTCACCCTCACACACACGCTCAACCTCACACACACACACACTCTCTCTACCAATGACTCTCTCTCTCTCTCTCTCTCTCTCTCTCACACACACACACACCCACACTAATATATTTTCCTTATATGCATGCTTTCTCTCTCTCTCTCCCTGTCTCTCTCTCTCTCTGTCTCTCT
>JAFBJT010111633.1:0-16827 GCA_016785325.1 Chascanopsetta lugubris
CCTCCTCCTCCTCCTCACACACTGAGAGTAACAAAAGTTTTTGATGAGGAACTAAAGCTCCTGACCCCCGACGAGATAAATCAGGGTTAAAGGTGTTTGAAAATAAACAGGCAGTTAATCCATTAGATGATTATCGGATAGAGATGCTGATAATCAATCCATAGTTCCGGTCAAACATTCCCTGCTGCTCAAACGTCACCTGTAAATTCAACATCTCCAGAAAACAACACACATTAAAGGTGCAGTGTGTGAGATTACGGTCATTTCTGTGCGCGGGTCCTCTCTACGGGGGCCACCATGTTTTTACAGGAGCCCAGAGCGGACATACTAAACATCTTTTGACTTTTTCATGACAGCTGAGGGCTACCATAGGTCCTCCTGACGGCTCAGAGCAACTTCACCTCTCGATGTCACCAAATCTGACACACTGCACCTTTAAGAAGTGTTTTCTGTACTTCCTGGTGTTTGACGACCAAACAGTTAATTGATTATCGAATGATAATAACAATAAGCTGGTGATTCGGTATCGGGCGTGATTAATAGGGGCAGCGTCAGGTGTGAGTCTGTGTGTGTGTTTGTGTGTGTGTGTGTGTGTGTGTATACCTGCTGCAGCCATGACCCATCCCATCTTTTTTTAATTTATCTTTATCTTTTTATTTTCACACCTTTTGCTTCATGTATTGTTGTTTATGACCTTAACGAAACATCACATTGATTTAATTTCCCATATTTGTTTTTGTTTCTCACTACACCTTCCTCCTCCCCCCTTCACCCCTTCTCCCTCACACTCCCTCTCACTTCCTCTCCATCCCCCTCCTCCTTTTTGTTTTTCCACCTGCACCTCCATCCAGTGTACTGTATCACGTCCCCCGCCAAGGACGAGCGTTACCGTGCTCCCCCTCCCACCCCTCCAGGCTACCAGGGTCTGGCCCTGGGGGATCTGGGCCTGGCCGATGGAGTGGTGGCCGGGCACGGCGGTGGCAGTGGCGGTGGCGGCGGCGGCGGCCTCCTCCTCCCCAGCAGGCCTCCTCACCTCAAACCTCCAGACTACAGCGTGGCGCTGCAGAGGAGCAAACTCCTGCAGGGCCCCGCGGCGGCCGGCGGTCTGGCGGAGGCGCGGCGGCTGGCGGGCAACCACCAGGCCTTCTCCAGGCCGCCCAGCGTCTGCCTGCCGACGCAGGAGCTGGCCGACAGCGACGATGGTACGTCCGCGCGGGATGACGAGAGCCCCGTCGTCCAACAACAAAAAAAAAACAAACAAAACACACTAGATTGCCAAAAGTATTGGGACGCGTGCCTTTACACACACACACACACACACACGTGAACTGTAATGGATGATGTTGGACGAGGAGGTCGGCTCTCGGTCTCTGCTCTAATTCTTCCCAAAGGTCGAGGTCAGGACTCGAGTCAGGTTCCTCCTCACCGAACTCACCCATCCATGTCTTACTGGACCTTGACTAAAGCACTGGTGCACAGTAATGTTGCAGGGGTGTCCCAATACTTTTGGCAATATCGTCCCACTCTTTAGTACATGAGTCTGTTGCTTCAATAACATGCTACCAATGTAGTGCTGACGACTGCATCTAAGAATGACCTCAAAAAGTCTCTTGACCTGATCTCATTTCAAATAAATAATTTCATGCCGCGCATATAACTTGAAGATTAACTTAAAAAAAAATATTTTTTATTGATTTATCGTCTTTATTTATTTCATCCGATGCTTTCAGCAGTTCAGCTCTCCATCTTACTTGTCACATGACGGCATCACATGCTATAAAACACAATGAAGATGAAGTTGAAGACGTACCAATGATTTTCTTTCTCTTCTCCAGACGAACAGGTGTCAGCGGTGTAAAGGCGCTTTACGTCACACGCGCAGATTCCCAGTCACGGACGAGGTCGTGCGCGTCAGGCTTTGGACTCGATTAGCAGCCTGACATCACTTCCTGTCAGAGCACATTCTCCTACATGCCCCGCCCACACACGTGTGACGTCACCATGGACCACAATGCACCTCTGGACCTGAGCGGTGGGATCCTGAAACCTCTCTCTCTTCCACCTCCACAGGACGAATCATTTGATCCAAAGTATCCAACCAAACAAAGAAGAAAGATGTTTTTATAAAACTCTTGGAACAAAACAGGAAACAGGAAGTGTGATGGAGACACGTCACGGCCGATCAGCGAAAGCAATGAGAGACAAGTAACGATGCCTCGTGAGAAGAAGCCTGCCTCCTCTGGAGCAGACCACCACGTACCTCCATTTTCAGTCTCCCCACGGTTTTAACCTGTTGTACAGACGTTGTTCTTTTGTACAGAGATCTTGTTGTTTCTTCTTCTTCGGCTTCATTTGCATCTGAGCTTTTATACGAGAACGGAGCGCAGGAGCGGACAAAGGGATAGAACGTGGATTTTTGTTTGTTTTTTTGTACTTAAACTTAAAAGAAGATGAATGTAGGAGAAAAATATAACAATTGAGATTCTCGGGCAGCCTGGCACTGATGACGCACATCAGATCCAATGCTCAAGTAAAGCTTTTTATTTTATTTTTGAAACAGATGAGGTCAGGAAAGTTCTCATAGCCCCTCCCACTATAATATTCTCCATTTTTTCACTTGCTGGCGAAACAGAAGTAACGGAGTCTGTTTGTGTGAAGCACTTATCGTTCTTTGTTGAGCTTTTATCTTTAAAAAAAGAGGACGAGCAGCAGGCGTCTGTGTGGCTCCGCCCACTTGTGGTAGTGCTCGTTGAGTCCAATGTGAGGTACTTTAGCCGCATGCTGCCTCCTGGATGTTCTATCAAAGAAAAACTATATCCTGTGTTTGTTTTTGTTTTTATCGAGCTGAAGAACAAAGGCCTCGCCGCTTCCCGTAGAGTCACACACTTAGACGTGTACACACTCTCGCACACACACACACACACACGCATTGTGGTAGGTGTGTAAAGACAAAGGACAGTGTTTACTCAGATGCTTACATGTTTTGTTTACAGTGTTTATTATTAGATCACAAGCTGAAATGTCATTCTACAGGTTTATTTTTTAGTTTTTTCTCAAAAGCAGCAGCAGGAAAGTGCATTGTCACCATGTACCTCTCATCTCATCTTTTTTTTTTTTTGTATAAAACTTTATCCTCGCCGGCCTCGCTCATTCCATGTTCTCAGTAGAATACTTAAAGGATGTGTTTTTGCAAAGTGCTTGTGCTTGTTTCACTTGTTTTTTTTTTCTTTCTCATTTTTGGCAGCAGGGGGCGTAACTGGAACCTTTTCATTTCCTCCTGCCGTCTGAGCTTCTTTTGTTTTGCCACACGAAGACTTGAAGTTGCTAATATATACCAGGCAAATCTTTAAAAAAAAAATATATATATATATATATGAACTGAAACATCTATATTTTTGTTGGTTCTCTGCCATAACTTAATGTTGCGTGATCATGTATAGATGAGATGAAAAGAAGAGAGTCCTCTATAAAATGCTATTTTTGAATATTTTTGCTATGAGAACTGATCCGGATCCAGGGCTGTGATCGCCCGGCTTCTGTCCGAGGGCAGGAGTCTGAAAAGGAACTTTGACTTTGTTCTTGACGTGTTTTATTTTTTAATTTTTTTAAGTTGAATCTTTTTAATTTTTTTTCTCCCCTCACACTCTGTTGTTGGTGCCATTTTCTGAAATGTCTACGAGTGAAATTGCTGCTGTGTTTTGGGAAATGACTGTGTGTGTGTGTGTGTGTGTGTGTCAGTGTGTGTGTGTGTGTTGTGATATTACATTTGTGAGGATGGGATCAACACTGCATTTTATAACAGATGGTTTCGGGGCAGGGTGGCCGAGCAGCACACGAGAAACAAGGCTCAGAAGTCATTTTCCAATCAAAGCTCCCGGTCTGTGGGAAGGTGGTTCTCCTCGTGGGCCTTCCTTCCATCGGCTTCACGGCGCCGAGCGACTTCATTCAAACTCACATTGGATAATTGAAACCATTTTTTTAAATCCTTTACTGAGCTGAACTGCCACAACGCCGCCTTTCACTGCTCGACTAGTTCTCGGCTCCGTCACCTCAGCAAGTTTCTTTTTAGCTCCACCAATGGATTTTACCCCCATCACTTGTGGAGTGTCACGGATCCGCGGAGTCCGCTGTCACCCAAAGCCCCTCCCACTCCTCCTCCATCCCAAAGCTTTGGAACGGGGCCGAGAGCCAGAAACTGACACCTCCTCTTTGATTTGCACGTCGGCTCCGATTCTAAAACCATAAATCAGTATTAATGCTCTGCAGAGTTTGAACAGAGGAACAGTGACACACGCTGCTTCCATTCTTTTGATTTGATTTCTAATTATTGTCGTCAAGTGCTGGATTGTGAGCGACCAGGGATTCGCTGCACTTGTTGGGACTCTCATGTGCACATACGGAATGAAAGAGTTCGATTTCCATACATTTGCTCCATTCACACACTCACACGTGCTCGTGTTTCCCTGTTGGACCAGGACAGTGAGCGGCTCTCCACACCGTGAACACAACATGTCTGTGTGTTTGTGCGACAACACAACCTGGAGAGATGTCGCCCCCCCCCTCCCCCCTCCCCCCTCACAGCTTGATGAAAACCTGCCTGTCATTTAGCCCCGCCCCCGTAACCCCCTGCCCACCGCCCCGCCCTGCCTGCACTCCTTGGAATGCAATAAGAGAGACGTGAATGTGTTTCTGTGTAGACATTTTTAATTTTTTATTTTTTTTGGCATTATCGCAGAAATGCACAACAATAAGCTTCTGTGTGCGCGTGCGTGTGCGTGTGCGTGTGTGTGTGTTTGTGTGTGTGTGTGCTGCACAATCTGTACAGAGGTATTAATTTGGTCTGTGGCTTACAGTTTGCTTTGGCCTCACTTCTCTCAGCGGCCGTCGACTTATGTCTTTTAGAAAGACAAACATGATTTTGCCTGTTTGCTTTTGATGTCTTTTTTACGAGTGATTGTAAATACTTGTTATATTTTTGTTGAAGAGAATGTTGAACAGGACAAAACAAGAACTTTTATTTCTCCAAGTCTACTGATATGAATTTGGACGATGAATAAAACAATAAGCAGAAAGAATTATGTCTGGATTATTCTGATGAGAGATTGGGGAAAAAAATACAATTTACATTTCAGCAAAGATCCAGTATGTAAATGTATAATTAGAATAATAATTCTAATCTTTTCAATGTTGTGGAATGAGCCCTTTATGGTGGTTCAGGAGCCGGTCTTCTCTGTGGAGGCGGCCATGTTGCACCACATGAGCCCAGAATGGACAAAGTACCCATCTTTATAGGTGCAATGATAGGTGTATGCATCGAGCTGCAACAGTCACTCTCACCAATAGATGTCACTAAATCTCACCATCTCCAAGCTCTCAGGACGATACAAGAATACAGACGTTCGGCATTTAGTCAACTTTCGCTCAACCAGACTTTCGACATCCTCTGAGCTACAAGCGCCTTAAAGACGCTTTTGCAATAAAGTTCCGCTGGGGTGTAATGGGTGGATGGGTAGAGTGGGGGGGGGGGGGGCGCCGAAGGGAGGGGGGGGGGGGGGGGGGGGGGCAAACGTCTCTCCATTTCAGAGAGAATATTCTGCAGCGATGAGAGAAGTTCAGCTCCGAGTGGGAGTCAGCGGGAAAGGAGTCGGAGAAATTACACACAGCTTCAATTATACATCACAAAGGGCCAAAGAGCCCCACTTGGATGTATGTGTGTGTGTGTGTGTGTGTGCTTGCGCTACATCATACTCCTCCTCTGTTTCGACTTTGAAGTTGTGACTTTGTCAGGAGCAGCAGCAGCCAAGAGCAGGAGGTGGGAAAACGGAAACTTTACCACCTGAGGGTTGAGCGCGCGCACACACACACACACACTTGGCTCTTAGCATATTCTTGTGGAAATGAAAATCTGTGAGGCAACACATCCCCTCACCTGTAACACTCTCTGCTCTGCCCTTCAGCACATATACACTGTGTGTGTGTGTGTGTGTGTGTGTGTGAGTGTGTGTGTGTGTGTTAATGAAAAAGCAGCTGGTGTTATAAGATGTTATGAGTTGTTACGTGTGTGTGTGTGTGTGTGTGTGTGTGTGTGTGTGTGTGTCTTTATTTGCTGTTATTGTAAGTGTGAATAAAAAGTTCAACATGTCAAACTAACCCTGTGATGATTTTGTGCTGAGCTGGCATTAAACCGGAGGACCAGGAGGAGGTGAGATCACAGAGAACCATAAAGATGAATGTAGGAGATCTGAGCAGCATCTGTCTGATTCCTTTTTAAAGGTGCAGTCTGGAGTTTTCTCTGCTACACATAAAGCGTTGGCGCGAGATGCCAAGAGTTAAAGGCAGAAGATGTCGCACGTATGAAGCACATCATGTTTCTGAAATATGGCTGTATACATTTAGTTGGTCGGTTGATTATGTGGTTGTTTGGTTGGTTGGTTGGTTGGTTGGTTGATTGGTGATGAATGTGGTTGTTTGGTTGGTGTGTTAGTTGGTTGGTTGGTTGGTTGGTTGGTTGATTGGTGATGAATGTGGTTGTTTGGTTGATGTGTTAGTTGGTTGTTTGGTTGGTTGGTTGGTTGGTTGGTTGGTTGGTTGATTGGTGATGAATGTGGTTGTTTGGTTGGTGTGTTAGTTGGTTGTTTTGGTTGGTTGGTTGGTTGATTGGTGATGAATGTGGTTGTTTGGTTGGTGTGTTAGTTGGTTGTTTGGTTGGTTGGTTGGTTGGTTGGTTGGTTGGTGATGAATGTGGTTGTTTGGTTGGTGTGTTAGTTGGTTGTTTGGTTGATTGGTTGGCTGATTCATTATTTGGTTGATAAGTTGGTTGGTTGTTCTCAACATGTCTTCTGTTTGTTTGAGCAAATAAATCTTCCATTTTGATGTGTATGAAGAATGTGGGAATATGTATAAAAAGACACTCAACCAGCTGATGTGACTGTGGTGGGCCTGAGAATCTGTTCTCCCCCTGTTCCGCTGACGGCCATGAGGGGGCAGTGCTGCATTATGGGTAGAGCCACTCACGTGAGGGCCTGTGTGTGTGTGTGTGTGTGTGTGTGTGTGTGTGTGTGTGTGTGTGTGTGTGTGTGTGTGTGTGTGTGTGTGTGTGTGTGTGTGTGTGTGTGTCCACAGGGCAGATTATTGAGGGGAAGACAATTTTTTGGAGACACATCCTCCTTCGCACAAGGACGGTCACATCACCTTAGGGTGCAGATTACAAACACATTGTCCATGTAGGAACAAAGAAGTGGCGTCTCTGATTGTTTCTGTCTCCTCTCGTCCTTTTCAGAATTAAAGGTTGTTTCATGTTGTGCCGAGATCTCCTTCAAAACTTCACCGCTGTTCGTTTTTGTCGTTTTTGTTTTCAGCATAACAATGACATTTAGTGTTTTCAGTTTGACTGATTCTGCAAAGCGAGATTGATTTAAGTGCTTTGATTGACTGAAATGATCAAAACGATACGACTTGAGCTTCTAACTCCCGTGATTCCAGTTGGTTAAAATGTAGTTTCAGTCTAAAATTGAGGGTGAAAATTTAATTAATCAATACAGTTGGATGTGTTCAAAGAGATATAGACTGAGTCATGTCAACCTATTCAAACTTTTCAGGTTAATGGAATACTTACATTATAATGACTCAATGTGCCCCCCCCCTCTCTCTCTGTGAGTAAGGGGCGAGTGAGTATGTGCAGTCACTTAATGTTTCTCATGTCTTTGTAAATCTTTGCCCTTGTGTGTGTGTGTGTGTGTTGTGTGTGTGTGTGTGTGTGTGTGTGTGTGTGTGCGATCTGTTCCCTCTAACTGGAAAAGTTGTAGCAACACTCATGGGTCTTATCTCCCTGTAATCTGTTGATGATGATGATGATGATGATGATGATGATGATAATGATGATGATCATCATAATCAAATATTATCAACATCATCATTAAATGAAGCAGCAAAGTGAGAAGCCCGGGAGTAAACACAGGCTAATGTTAGTTGAGTAACCGTGTGGTTCCAACCTTTACAAGGTCACAGAGCGTGTAGGTGCATGTCGGCCCTCTGAGCTCTCTGCTGCAAGGTGGGGATACAGTGAGGAGAGAGAGAGAGAGGGAGTTAGGGCGAGAGAGGGAGGGAGGGAGAGAGAAAGAGGGAGGGAGAGGGAGAGAGTGGGAGAGAGAGAGAGGGAGAGAGAGAGAGAAAAGTGATGATGAGGAATAAAGGGAGAGGCAGCCAGAACTCCTTGGTAACCAAAGCACAGAGGAACAGAGGGGCCGGTCCTACACCCCCCCTCCTGCTGTGTGTGTGTGTGTGTGTGAGAGAGAGGACCGGACTGCCTGTGGGAGGAGTGGCGGTGGTGATGATGGGGGGAGTGGCGGTGGATGTGTGTGTTTAGAGTGAGACAGATAGGAGTCCAGTCTCATCAACATCCCCGTCCCCCCACACGCCAACACCGCCATGGGCCTCGTCTACATCCTGTTTCCCGCCACCATCAACCCCGTCATCTACGGCGTGCGGACCAAAGAAATACAAAATGGATTCCTGAGGATTTTCAAACGACGAAACAACAAAATAACAAACGTCAAAGTTTCTCCTGCAGGAAAAAGACCAACGTGACCTTTGACCTCAGGTGAGTTTTTACACCTGTCCACCAGAGGGCACTCACCCATTCATTCTGACACTGAATTCCTTTCAAAATAAAAGCTTTCTAGAATAAAATAAAGAATTTGAAAGATTTTTATTTGATTTATTTTTCCTGCGATTGGTTCACACACACAAACACACACGCACACACACGCACACACACACACACACACACACATAGAGACATTTCTAATCTTTTATTTTGAAGGTTCAAATATTAAACATCTGTTTTAGAAAATAAAGGTTCAATAAAAGTTACTCTTTCTGTTTGACAGTGGATGGTTAAACACTTCCTGTTTACAACCTCACTGACCATCAGCTGAACCGGCCAATCACCTTCCACGTCGCCAGTGACGACAAGAGACGAGGCGACAGATTGTTTTTGTTATGTTCTCTACACTGCCCCTGCTGGGCAAGCGTGAATTACACCGTGTGGACATGTAGCTTATGTTTCTGAGGGCGTGCAAAACAAACGCACCCAGATTCAAAGGAGACGTGACGACGCCATGTGACGTGAAAATGAGGAGGTTTTGGAAAATGATGGCGATGAAAAGATGGAGTCACACAAACATTTGTTCTTCATAGTTTGATTCTTCGAGATAATAAATGAGTTGACGTGTTTCATGCAAACGAGGGCGTGGCAACCTCTCGGCTGATTGGCGGCGCTCTGACGTTTTAAAGTCCTGTCGGCGAATGGAACGTCTCCGATGTCTCCGCCTCCGGAGGCTGGAATCGTCAGACGTGGAGCGACGACACGACACGTCAAACTAATGTGAACACAACGTTACTCCAGCTCGCTCCCTAGTGGAGACACGAAGAACAAAGTGAGGCATGCTACCGGCCGTCGCCACGACAACGACAACGCCACATCAACGCTCCAGCCCGACAGCAGGGTGGCGAGCTGCAGGTGCGTGGTTTCTAGCTTTGTACACGGCGGCAGAGAGACAAACATGAACGAGAACACGAACACGCCACCGCCGGCGTCCGCAGGCTCCAGACCGTGACCTGACCTCCGCTCGCCACCTCTATCTGTCGTCCAGTTTCGGAGAATCCACAGGCTCCTCCTCCTCCTCCTTATCGTCCTTTGCTCCGATCAGCCGCTGGCGGGCGAAGTCTTCGAAGATGATGTCATCGTCACTGAGAAAGGGGAGGGGTTAAAGAGATGATGTCTGTCCGCTTTGCTTGTTTGTTTTTTGTTTTGATCTATGATGTTGTGATGTTGTTGTTCTGTGATGATGAGGAGTGGGGGGCGGGGCTGAGGGGGCGGGGTTAGAGGGGTTGGGGCTCAGACATTAGCACAGTCAGACTGTGGAGACGAGTCCATCACGTTAATGTGCAGAGGAAATGCTGTCAGACAACAACCCAACCAATCACATCACAGCTGGGGGAAGGTGGGGGGGGGGGGGGGGGGGGGGGGGAGGGGGGGGGGGTCAACTCACTTTGTGTCGAACTCGATGAGGTTTGTGTCGAGTGGAGTTTCATCTGCAGCTGAGAGAGAGAGGAAGCACAGGAAACAAAAACATTTAATGGTTCATTTGTGTGTGTGTGTGTGTGTGTGTGTGTGTGTGTGTGTGTGTGTGTGTGTGTGTCACCATCTCTGGCCTCCTCTAGCGGTTTGGGGTTCATCAGCGTAAACGGCAGCTCGACAGAGACGTCACTGTGAAAGAGAGTTTTGAATTAAAGGAGCAGTACAACGTTTTTAATTTCCTGTGACCTGTGACCTTTGACCTCTGACCCTGCGTGTGTGAGGTGTGAGCTCAGAGACAGAGGGTGGAAGGTTACCTGGTGGCCAGATCTCCCAGGAGCCTGAAACAAAGAGGTGAGAGGATGAGTACAGGAAGTGAGGTCTTGTTGCCGTGGCGACAGTGAAAGTCTGACCCTGGTTACTGACCCTCCTCTGGACACCTGCAGCTTCACCTTGACTTTGTAGGAGACGATGATTCCCAGGATTTCTTTGTTGGCTCCTTCCCTCAACCTGCTCAACACACACAAAAAGACTCTGACCAATCACAGAGCTCCTTTCTGTCAGAGCCATGACATCATGGCCACGCCCCCCTCCTCACAACGTGCTGGATGCCAGGTTGGTGTCCTCGTGTTTCAGTTTCCCGTCCAGAGCGAGACCTCGTTTCTCCCGGTTGTTGGCCAGAAATGGAGTGAGGGTGAAGACTTTGCAGAAGGTGGAGCTCGGAGCCACGACGTCACTGAGGAAACATTATGTCATCAAAACAACAACAACAACAACAACAACAACAACAACAATTCATCATCCACATCAACCTGCACAACACAGCTTCATAGCGCCACCTGTGGCAGAGGAGTGATGAGTGAACTCAAACAACAGCAGCAGCAGCTAGCAGAGCTAAACACGCTAACAGCTAAACACGCTAACGCTAACAGCTAAACACGCCTGAATCATGTGATGACGTGTGAACTCACTCTGACTCCTCAGCTGCCACCGGACATTTGTACTGAGCCGTGTTGAAGAGACAGATGTCTGCATACTGTCGCACTGTGGACACACACACACACACACACACACACACATGTTAATATACAGTTGCCCAACCAACACAAACACACACACACACACACACACACACATACCTGAGATCTTCATCTTCTTCACAGTCTTGTTTGTGTTGTTAGTGACGTGAACGTTGACACTGATCGGTTCACCGTGGTAATAAATCTGACACACACACACATGCGCACGCACACACACACCCACACAGTTGTTTACTCGTGAGTCAGCAGATGTTGTGTGATGATGTCACTCAGGTGTCACCTCTTTGTCGAGAGACGCCTCCAGGTGCAGAGGTTTGTCCGACATGAGGAAGTGACGCGTGGTCTCAGCTGTGGGCTGAGGACCCGGCTTCTCCGGAGCAAACTGCACCTTCCTGATGACCAGGCGCACTGAGTTCCTACAGCAACACAACAACAGCACAACAGCACAACAACACAACACAACAACATGACAACAACAACAACATGACAACAACATGACAACAACATGACAACTCAACAACACAACATGACATGACAACATCAGGACAACAACACAACAACAACAACAACATGACAACAGCATGACAACAACATGACAACAACAACAACATGACAACAACATGACAACTCAACAACACAACATGACATGACAACATCAGGACAACAACACAACAACAACAGCAACATGACAACAACATGACAACAACACACCAACATGACAACATGACAGCAACACAACATGACAACAACATGACAACAACAGGACAACATGACAGCAAAACAACAACATGACATGACAACAATATGACGACACAACAGAGGTGTGTCAGCATTGATTATTTGGTCACAGATAAATTTTACTTATATGTAAATATTTGATAAGACAGTTGATTGCCCCGCCTCTCTCTCTCTGTCTCTCTCTGCCTCTCGCTCTCTCTCTCTGTCTGTCTCTCTCTCTCTTTGTCTCTCTCTCTCTCTCTTTTTCTCTGTCTCGCTCTCTCTGTCTCTGTCTCACCTCTTGTGGATTTTCTCCTCCACGTTTTCTGCACAGAAAGCTTTCACCTCGAAGTCAACGCCGCAGGCCTGAGGTCACATGGCACAGGAAACTCATCATCATCACAACTGACCACACGTTGGTTGGTATATAAGGTAAAGTAAAGTAAGGAAAGGTAAGGCAAGGTAAGGTAAGGAAAGGAGAGGTAAGGTAAGGTAAGATGAGGTAAGGTAAGGAAAGGAAAGGAGAGGTAAGGTAAGGTAAGGAAAGGGGAGGTAACATAAGGAAAGGTAAGGTAAAGTAAGGTATGGTAGGGTATGATACAGAAAGGTAAGGTAAGGTAAGGAAAGGAGAGGAGAAGTAAGGTAAGGTAAGGTATGTAAGGAAAAGAGAGGTAAGGTAAGGTATTTAAGGAAAGGAGAGGTAAGGTAAGGTATGGTAAAGTAAGGTAAGGAAAAGAAAAAAAGAAATGAAAGGAGAGGTAAGGTAAGTTAAGGAAAGGTAAGGAAAGGAGAGGAGAAGTAAGGTACGGTAAGGTATGTAAGGAAAGCAGAGGAAAGGTAAGGTATGTAAGGAAAGGAGAGGTATGGTAAGGTATGGTAAAGTAAGGTAAGATAAGGTAAGGAGAGGAGAGGAGAGGTAAGGTAAGATAAGGTAAGGTAAGGAAAAAAGAAATGAAAGGAGAGGTAAGGTAAGGTAAGGTAAGGAAAAAAGAAATGAAAGGAGAGGTAAGGTAAGGTAAGGTAAGATACCTTCCCAGTGTCCTCGGGTCCCGG
Source organism: Chascanopsetta lugubris (assembly GCA_016785325.1). Lineage (NCBI taxonomy): Eukaryota > Metazoa > Chordata > Actinopteri > Pleuronectiformes > Bothidae > Chascanopsetta > Chascanopsetta lugubris. The sequence goes on from JAFBJT010111633.1 coordinate 12,889, forward strand.
CTGCAGAGTGACGGAGCACGGCAGGTTCAGAGGAATCTAGGGAGACAGGAAGTGATGGTCAAAAATCAACTTCCTGTTTCTGCAGGAAGTTCAAACACCTGAGTCGGACGTCACATGAGCACGTGAAGTTTCCTGTGATGGAGCATCACCACAGAACCTTATTCTTTGTGAAGTCTGTTGCCGTGGGTTACCTGGAAGGTGAAGGGGTGGGCGTGTTCTCCCAGCTTCTTAATGAGTCGCTCCTGGAGGCGGGTCAGACTCTTCTTCTTGTCTTCAGGCAGTGGAGGAAACGCCTGAACGTTCGCAACAAACAGATCCTTCCTGAAGGTCAGGCCCAGGACGTCCAGATCCTCACGACCATAACGGAACGCACACGTTAGCGTCACAAACACTGACAGACACAAAACACAACACCGCATGTTACACATTCGGTACCACTGTCATCAGACATGACAAACAGGAAGAGGCGTGTCTACAGGGCACAAACCTCACTGAGCTAATCCTAATCAGATGCAGGACTCTCACCTTTCCTCTCCTTCAGGTACTCGGGGTCGATCAGAACGACGCCATCTACAGGAGGATGCATGTATCACACGCTCAGGAGAACACAACAACACAACCCTCAGACCAACACACACATTACAAGTGGTCTCACCGACAGGCTCCACCAGGTCCACGTGGTCCACAAAGTCTCTCTTCCCCAGGTAGACGGTGAGCTGAGGGGGAGGGGCACAACTGTCAATCACAAACGGCCGCTTCAGCCGCAGCCAATCAGAATGCAGAATGTCTGCTGTAGCTCTGCCAAGCTCTCAGGACTCACCTTCCCGTTGGGACTGGCCTTTTTAAAGACTCTGAAAACAAAGAGACACAAAGTCCTGACTGACACCTGCTGGTGATCACTTACAGCACATCCACACAAGTGTTGGCTCTCATCACCTACAGCTCTGGAATTGATCATCCCCACTTCTTTGTTTACTTCCTGTTTCACCTCTGTGAGAAACCTCTTGGACACACCCACTCGCTCACTCCCTGATACTCAGGTTTTACACTCAGACAGACAGAAAGACAGTCCATCAGAGACAGTGTGTGAGACAGTGTCCATCAGAGACAGTGTGTGAGACAGTGTCCATCAGAGACAGTGTGTGAGACAGTGTCCATCAGAGACAGACAGTGTGTGAGACAGTGTCCATCAGAGACAGACAGTGTGTGAGACAGTGTCATCAGAGACAGACGGTGTGTGAGACATGTCTCCTGCTCACAGACAGACTCAGGATGTCTCTGAGGTTCATATCACAGATCAAAGTCAAATCTTCACAAACAGGAGGGAAGTCCTGTCTCTTCATCTTCATCATCATCATCAGTAGTTTCCTGTCTGAGCTTCCTGATGTTATTAACCCCCCCCCCCCCCCCCCCCCCCCCCCCCCCCCCCCCCCCCCCCCCCCCCCGTTTCCTGTCTGGGCTTCCTGATGTTATTAACCCCCCCCCCCCCCCGCCCGGCCCCCCGCCCCCCACCTCCATTAGCTTCCATCAGCTTCCTCTCGAGCGCAGCTTCATCAATCAGCAGCCTCACCGCGCTGTTTTACCGGAAAGAGGCGGGACTCCAGGGAGCTCGCTCAGCACACATCACATGTTCACCATCATCTCTGCAATTAGTGCGATTAAACTTTAACGAGCTGAGGTCAAAGGTCAAACAGGAAGCAGCCAGTCAACGACCACCATGAAACCGGAGCTAATGATTCCACACGTAAAGACAGTCATCGATTTTATATCTTGAGAAATCTGATACACACACACACACACACACACACACACAGACTGTCCTGTTGCCATGGTAACAAATATCCTCAGTATCCCTTGGAGACGACCGACGCCGTATAACTAAAGTACAACTGTCTGTGGGTTTGTTCCTTGTGTGCACACGTGTCTCAGTGTGTGTGTGTGTGTGTGTGTGAGTGAGTGAGTGTGTGTGTGAGTATGTGTGTGTGTGTGTGTTGACGATGAAGCTGCTCTGTGTGTTGTGTCACTCTGATCTCACTCAGCTCATTAATATTCTACTGACACACACACACTGCCATCATTCACACACACACACACACACACACACAGTTGCTGTTCTAACATGACAAACACATCATGTCAGTAAACGGTTCCTGGCTTGTGCGGTGAGGACAAGTCATGTGACCAGAGGACAGAGTCTCACCTCTGTCTCTCAGGAGCTAAACTGAGCACAGGACCAACAGTAATAGATTACATCTATCAGAGAGGACAACACTGCTTCCTGTCTGTCCTTTCAAAATAAAATGATACATAAATATAAAACATCAAAGAGCTGCTTAGAGACGTCATAGGGGTTCTGATAAAAGGGTTACATAACATTACCATATACACACACACACACACGCGCACACACGCACACACACACACACACACACACACGGCTGCCTTGTAACTGTGTTTAAAGGTTCTTGGAGGAACCAGCACCATGAAAGAGAGAGAGAGCGAGCAACCATTAAATACATAAACACACACACACACACACTTACCTGGTTCCTTTATCTCCCATCTTGACGACGGCACCGAGTCGACAGCAGCTGGACACTGAGATGATGGAGGAGGAGGATGGAGGGATGCTGTCGCCGTGGAAACTGGGGGAAGGATGTTTCTCTCTCTCTCTCTCTCTCTCTCTCCCTCTCCCTCTCTCCCTCTCTCACTCTCTCTCTCTCTCTCTTTCGCTCTCTTTCTCAGAGGAAGTTGCCGTCAGATTCTCCATGAAAAGAAAAAAAAATCTCTGATCCTCTTAACAAGCTCCGCCCCCCATTAGCAGTAAGATGTGTTAAAAGATATTTTTTTTAAACAGCCGGAGGATGTGTTTTATTTCTGTGTGATGTTTACATCAGAACCTCCTGCTGAGCTCTGTCCTTCAGAGAACTCAGCATTGCTACTGTCCTTTGATCCTGGAGGAACTCACTTTACTGTCCTTTGATCCTGGAAGAACCCACACTACTGTCCTTTGATCCTGGAGGAACTCACTCTACTGTCCTTTGATCCTGGAGGAACCCAATCTACTGTCCTCTGATCCTGGAGGAACCCATTTTACTGTCCTTTGATCCTTGAGGAACCCACTACTGTCCTTTGATCCTGGAAGAACCCAATCTACTGTCCTTTGATCCTGGAGGAACCCACATTACTGTCCTTTGATCCTGGAGGAACTCACTCTACTGTCCCTTGATCCTGGAGGAACCCACACTACTGTCCTTTGATCCTGGAGGAATTCACTCTACTGTCCTTTGATCCTGGAGGAACCCAATCTACTGTCCTCTGATCCTGGAGGAACACATTTTAATGTCCTTTGATCCTTGAGGAACCCACTACTGTCCTTTGATCCTGGAAGAACCCAATCTACTGTCCTTTGATCCTGGAGGAACCCACTCTACTGTCCTTTGATCTTGAACGAACCCACTACTGTCCTTTGATCCTGGAGGAACCCACTCTACTGTCCTTTAATCCTGGAGGAACCCACTACTGTCCTTTGATCCTGGAGGAACTCAATTTACTGTCCTTTGATCTTGGAGGAACCCACTCTACTGTCCTTTGATACTGGAGGAACCAACTACTGTCCTTTGATCCTGGAGGAACCCACTACTGTCCTTTGATCCTGGAGGAACCCACTTTACTGTCCTTTGATCCTAGAGGAACCCACTTTTCTGTCCTTTGATCCTGGAAGAACGCACTCACTGTCCTTTGATCCTGGAGGAACCCACTTTACTGTCCTTTGATCCTGGAAGAACCCACTCTACTGTCCTTTGATCCTGGACGAACCCACTACTGTCCTTTGATCCTGGAGGAACCCACTTTACTGTCCTTTGATCCTGGAAGAACCCACTCTACTGTCCTTTGATCCTGGACGAACCCACTACTGTCCTTTGATCCTGGAGGAAC
>JAFBJT010111634.1:5238-21345 GCA_016785325.1 Chascanopsetta lugubris
AGGCTGTGTGTGCGCGGAGAGGGGGGGGGGGTATGTGAGAGAGATCCCCGTGAAAAGGCAGATTTTGCTCGATGCAAAGTGATTCTGCAGCGATGATTCAGATTGTGTAATGAACTGAGCGATGCTAATGGAAGAGGAGGAAGAGGAGGAGGAGGAGGAGTTGTGTTGTTGTTGTTTTTTTTTACCCTTGCCTTGGCAGAAGTCCAGCTGCAGGATGGTCTGCAGCAGCGAGTCGGTGTTGACGCTGAGGTCAAACTCGGGCCCCACTTTGGGCTCCAGGGCCCCTTTCACCCACTGGTCCTGCGACGACGTCACCCGCTTGATCAAAGCGTCGGAGATCTGCATGTAGAGCGGTATTACACGCACACACACACACACACACACACACACACACACACACACGCGCGGAGGTAAATGAGAGCGCATGTATTCACCATGCACATGCACATATGCTGGCAGGGCTGCGATGGCCTGGCTGCATACAGAGCAGTTTGGGATCAGTTCCATCCCCCGGCTTCACGACATCGTCCCTGACAAGTGAACTGAGGTGCACATTAGCGCACTTCAAATATTTAAGGACAGGAATTAGGACTCCGCTGCCTCGGGAAGGAAAGAAAGCACGAGTGGATGCATTACAGTAGACGGAGGCGGGAAAGGGACACGGCTGCTTGGTTCCAAGGAATTTGATTTCATTTTGGATTCGAAAAGATTTGGACTCGGAGCCAGACCTGAGCTGCAGGGTTGGATGGTTCTGTAGACGCACTTAATCAATATGTTATTAAAAATTCAGATGAGAATAGAGGAGAGGCTGCATATATATGTGTGTGTGTGTGTGTGTGTGTGTGTGTGTGTGTGTCTGGGGAGTATCTTTGATCTGTGTTATCTTCACCTTGCTCCATTTCTCTCAGGAGTGAGAATCAGTCAGAACAGGAGCAGACACAGCGACTGTGAATGAGTCAATGGAGAAGTTTCGGAAATTACTTTTTTTTTTGTCTATTCGTTGAAAAAATTCTAATCTTAAAAACTTCATTTTCATCCATTTCTATGTTACAGGACGTAAAGAAATTGGATGTGACCGTACGTGAAATCATCGTTTATTACTGAAGCCATGCAAAAACTAATTCATGCATGTTATTTTATTATTTCTTCATTTCTTTAAATGATGTTGGACGTAATGTGATCATTGGGTCAGGTGACATGCATTTGGGCTCAGAGAAGTTTGAAAGTCCAATATATGCAAATTATAGATGTATAGTCTATAGAAAAGTAAATTATATCATTGATGTTTTTGGACTTAGACATATTTCTTTTTGTGTGATGTTTTTTCGTACATATAGAATCTTTGCATAATTATTCTTTTTTTGTTGTTGTTGTTGTTGTTTTTTTTTCCCCAAGTGTTGGAAAAGCCTCAGTGTCTCCTGGACCCTGAACACAACACCACACAGGGTCAGCCCTTTAATGTAACCTCTCTCTGCTCCTTCCTAAACATGCACAGATCAATATCCAATGATCAGCTATTGATCCTCTGAGGAATCCTCCTCTTAACTAAACATGTGGGATCAATTCAGAAGCTGCTGAACTCACAAGCGCCTCATGGAGTTTTGAACGAAACCCAAGCGTTTGAGACGGAGGCTGAACAGAGGAGCTGCAGCAGTGAAAGGTCGGTGTGTTTGTTGAACGCTGGAGCAAATACACCTTTTCAATGATCATTCATATTATAATTAAGCTTTATAATTAATTATTCATTCAGCTGAATGTGTGAAAATGTGTTTTTAAAGTGAATCACGTGCAGCAGGATGTCACGTGTCTTTTTTGTTTATAATCTATGTTGTAAATGCCTCTGATCAAAAAGAAAAACTTCACTTCTCGGCGTGAAGCCCCGACTGTGATTTGCCTCATGTGTCATCTCAGTCACTTTTCAGAATAAAAGAGGAGGGTGAACTTTTTAATCTAACTCCTTATTTTCTCTCTTTTGAAGTTTGAATTTAGGCGACATCATTCGGGGAATGCCGCTTGAGTGACACCTGGACCAGATCCATGGTCCCACCCCCAGCTCCGTCTGTGCTCCACCTATTTGCCCCCCCCAACCCCCTCCTTTTATTTATTTATTTATTTATTTATTTATTTTGATGAACCAGGAAGTAGGAGGAGTTAGGCATCGGCAATACTGGCAAGAGGTGAGCCGTCCGCTACGGGGACGAGACGGAGGACCCGTTTTCTCGTACCTGCAGGAATCCGCTGGGGTCGTTCTCCTTCAGCACCTCCAGACAGAACTCCATCATCCCGGTGGTCTGGCGCAGCTTCATGGTGCAGTGGGTGATCTGGTCGCGCACCACCTGACCGGGACACACACACACACACACACCAGAGGTACAGCCACCGTTCTCGTGAAGGTGCAAGTGTGTGGGAGTCGGTGACATCTAGTGGCGAGGTTGAACAACCCTCACTGACGTCAGTATGAATCAAACACACACACAAACTTTGCACAATAAAATAAAGAAAAAGAATAATAACCGGAGGGCCACAGGTTCGATACCCATCCTGAAGTGTCTTTTTGGCAAGATACAGGTCACTTGAGGCTATGTTACCCCTTGTTTTGCCCCCCTTCCTCCTGGGGACTCACTGTCATCTATGGGGAAGGATCTAATGGGGTGGCAGCTCCAGCAGGGGGCGCCAAACTTTGACTAGCTCCTCCCATGTCACTGCCACTCGAGCGGCATCGCACCTGACCCCATCTGATCCGTCCCGCAGGGGATGTTGGGTTCAGTATCCTGCCCAAGAAGACTGGGGAAGAGTGGAGTTGAACCTGTGACCTTCTGGTTAGAGGACAACTCCACTAACCACTCAACCACAGCCATTTCCCCCATAATAAGACACGGCTAACTCTAAAAGACAATGTTTTTACACACACACACACACACACGCACACACACCTCACGCTCTGACGGGAAAATGCGATTTGGACGCGTGTCACTTCAGGCTAATTGAAACTCGGTGAACTGTCGCCTCATTAATCTCCTTTGTTTACATTCTGTCGTACCTGCAGAGGGTTTCAGCCAATCAGAGAGCTTCATTCATCTGCTACACCTCATGAGCAGGCGCGTGTCTCCGACATAACTTTGTAAAGGTTATAAACTATCGATAAAAGGTTTCTCCGTGATCCGAGATAACGGATGAAAGCGTTAAACATCGTCGGACAGAAATGATAATGAAAGCGAGAGTTAATCAGGCGGAGTCATGGTGATTAGTTCCTTCGTTTATGGGATGGTTAATGAGATCACAGCTAATTATCCACCTGTCAAGTGGCGTCTGCGCTGGGATGTGAAGAGCATGACCAGTCAGCATTGTGTGTGTGTGTGTGTGTGTGTGTGTGTGTGTGTGTGTGTGTGTGTGTGTAGTAATAGGAAGTATTTGGGTCGATTAAAGAAGAAGAAAAAAAAGTTAAAATATTAAAATTCAAAAATTCCTCAATTATTTTGAAGCATCAAAAGAAAAAATGTCCAAATAAGCAATTTGATGCTTCTGTTTATGACTGATGGATGATTCCAATAAGGAAGTTCAATAACTTGCAGTTCTCAGGGTGACCACTTGAGGCAGATCCCCATAGACTCCCATGTTAAAATGTTCAACTTTAGAGGTGAATGAAACATGTTTAAAGTCTGGTACAAACTACCGTTTTGGCCTCAATCAGTCACATGTGTTACCATGACAACTGCGCGGGGGCGGGGCTTATTTTTTATTCTATCGAGTTTTGAAATTGTGCAAAATTAAGGGGCGTGTCCTCGTGAGTGACACCTGCGGCAGCACCATGGGCCCACCCCCAGCCCTGTCCGTGCTCCGCCTCTTTTTGGCCCCTCCCCCATTTTTGGATGAACCAGGAAGTAGGAGGAGTTAGTTAGTATGTGTGGTGTGTAGACACTCTAATCATCGACCAGGACGGACATTTGCTTTCCACTCGAGTTTGGCCCAACCTTGCAGCGTTTATCTCCTGTGTACACTACATGAAGTCTGATTTATTTCAATTTCCTTATGCCCCGCCCCCCAACCTCCACCGCCCCCAACCCCCCCACCGCCCCTGTCTGGGTTCCAGGGCTTTTTATTATCACATGCAGCATGAGGGATGGATGGAATATTGAGAGAGCAAATACTGGAGCATGTTAATGCAAAAAGCTGAGATGTGAGATACCACAGGCTCGGTTTCGACGTGAGTCACACACACACACACACACACACACACACACACACACTCTGCAGCACATTTCACCTCGAATTAGAGCAACACTTTGGGGCTGATACTTTGAGTTTCTGGCAGGTTTTTGTGGAGCGTGCGAACACAGAGTTTAACACGGAGGGAAGCCGTGTTTACGAAAAGGTCACGATACGGTGGGAAAGAAATTAAAATATTTACAAATCCCGCGGGAATTTAGTTTAGGCTGTTTACCAGAACACAAGTTCAACATTTCCCATCTCTGTTTTTGCATAAAACTGTGAATTTTAACCTTAATAATAATATTTTTCTTTATTTTTAGTGATGATGTCATGCAGCCACAATGGGGTCAGACGTCCAGGAGGTGCAGCTGAGTGGAGACACTCAGGTTAACATCAGAGCAAAGTGTTGGTCATGGGGTCGCGACCCCTGAGGGCAAATCACTGCGTGTTCCAGGTAATGAATGTGTGTGTGGCTCGAAAGCACTTTGGCTTAGAGGAGATTAAACTACAGCCACGCTGACCCTGTGTCACACATGCTCCACTCTGCACAACTAAAGATATTCATCACATATCCATCCATCGCTCTTATCTGTGTACTTCCTGTTTTATTTTGAAGCCAGCCTCGGCGTAAACCAGTCACTTCCTGTCCTCGTCTCCACCTTAACGAGCCTGATGAGTTTCACCTGTGTTCACTGATTTCTCAGCTCTGCTCTTCAGCTTCAGGTTAGTTCTTTTTATTTCCTCATCATGTTTATGTGAGTTTGTTTTTTTTTTACTTTATTTACAATCACTCATTTATTTATTTATGTGTTTGTTTTTCAAAATAAACCTAAAATGAACTGCTACTCTCTGTGTCTTTAGCTGCAGCTTTAAATGAAATCAACCTGTTTCTATTTTGTTGCATTTACTTCATTTTCTTGTGATGAGTCAGTGTTTTTTATTGTCTGTTGAACAGGTTTTTCTGGATATTCTCAGAAATTTCTATATTATATTTACATCAATGAATCTAAAATGAAGCACTGCCAGGTGTCTCTGTTTTATTGAATCTTATTTTATATTTTTAATGTTTTTTTAATCATATGTTTACTGTTACCCCCCCATCTTTTCCTTCTATCATTTATGCATCAGTTTTAAATATTTCCGTTTATATGTGACTATATATTGATTGGTATAAATATGTGGTGTGGACCTAATCTGACAGCAGCCATTCTATTCTCTCTCTCTCGCTCTCTCTCTCTCTCTCTCTCTCTCTCTCTCTCTCTCTCACTAAGTCTCAATCCCTGGAGCCGGCAGATAATGACAACATCTGTCCTTGGGGCATCGGTCCAAACATCCACATCCTCCCCCACCACCCTCCTCCTCCTCCTCCTCCTCCTCTTCATCATCCAGACGGTCAGTGGGTCGGTGGGCACGTTGAGGTCGGGCACGAGTCCATGTGACTCGCTGGGACTGAGGGAAAACCCCTCGGAGGGATTCACACAGAAGGGTAAGAAGATAAGACGCTGTGCAGCCGTGATGAGCAGTTAATGCAACGAGCACAACTCTTTGATCATACGTGAACAAATGTGGCCTTATTCAGCTATTTACTATTATTATTATTATTATTATTATTATTATTAATTACTATAATCAATCAATAGCTTTATTGATGCAGTTAGCTGAGGTTAGAGATTTAAAAAAGAAATTGCAGTAGTTGTATTATTCCATTCTATTAATCTATGAAATATAGTAATATTAAAAACTATATAATAATAATAATATATAATATATATGTGCATGTGTCTGCACATATTTTACATAGAGATGCACTGAATGAGTTTATTAATTTATTGTCTCATGAAGAAATATAGTTATTTGTAGATTGAGCCACTTGTCGTATTTCCATTAACATGTTGGAAGATCGCGACCTCTTTGATTTATTATTGTTATTATTTGTCGTAGTCGTGTAGGAAGTTAATATCGGATCGATGAGATGACCTTCATCAGTTTAATGATTCCTATCTGGATCCAGCTGAGGGAGCCACATTTAATGCGCACACACACACACACACACACACACACACACACACACACACACACGCTCACCTTTAGCTTGTACTCCTTCTCCTTGGTGACCTTGGTGAGCAGTTTGGCTTTCTGCCGAGTCAGCGCCTCGATCAGGGAGTCGCACTGAGCCACGAGACAGGCTTCGAATTCCACGCCGCTTTCCTACAAACACACAGCGAGTAAACCGAGGCTCGTTTGAATAAACAGTGTCTTCAATCCCCCACAAACAGTTCAATCTAATTAAATCTACAAATAGATCTGTAGGTGTCGTTTGCTTTTGTGGATTTTCTGCTGACATGTTAATTTATCTGTGAGGACTATTTTTGACTCCGCTGCACAAACATGCGAGTAGAATGTAAATGATTGTGACGGAGTGCAGATGAAAACATTCACAATTATCTGCTATTTTTAGCACCTGACACTGATCTGATGACACACAGAGGCGGCATGTGACATCTTACTGTTGATGTGTGGAACTTAAAGGAGCTATATGTACTCCCCCCCCCCCCCCTTAACCTCCACCCCCCCTTTAACGTACTGACCTAAAAATATCATTAGTGTCTCTAAATAGCAGCTTTGACACCAAACTAATGTATTTGATCAATTGTTTTCTATGGAAAGATATATATGCTCCCATAATGCATCGGGGGGTATGAGAACAAGCGGCCACCTTTTACCAAAATGAAAGCATCATCTATTACAAAATATAGAATGCAAAGACCGGTTGCAGTACCGCGAGTGGCCACTGGGGGAAACGTGCTGCAAGTCTCAGAGGAGGTTCTGTGTCCTGATCTATTCACACGTTCCTGATACGTCACGACGTTTAGCAGTAACAAACAAAGCCGTGTGTAGATGTGGCAGCGTTGCCCTGCAGTTCCAGCGTCCTCCTCTAGGGGCAAACTCTACCCGATGTGAGCGCGTGATTGTGAGCCAGTAGCTGGAAGTTGCGGCTCCGCGGGGAGGTTTTATACGAGATGAGGCTTCCTCCACGGAGCGATGGATCTCTGAGAGGAGGAAGATTGTTATTCCCTCTGCTCCTCATCCTCACGGCTCCGAACCGCCACACTCTGATCACATGACTGAGCAGAGAGAGTGTGTGTGTGTGTGTGGGGGGGGGGCAGATGCTGCGGGAGACAGCAGCTGCGCATGCATCGCTGTCCACAGGGAAAACACACGCACACACTCCACTAACAGACTTATGTTTTAGCGTTGCACTTGGAGTCCACATGTTCCCCCGTGTGACTGATTCGATTTTTTTCTAAATTTTTTTTTTGTGCTTCTTTCTCCGTTTATCAGTAGAATTCCCTCCAAACATGATTTACTTTAAATTATGCAAATGATGTCAAGGCCCCCCCCATGTTTAGGAAGCGGATAGGACACGGGTGTGTGTGAGGTTTCTTATCCAGACACAGAAAACAAGAAAATGTGTCTCCGCCTCCAGAGAAGACGGCAGGTCGGCCCAGGTGTCACTCAAGAGGCCACGCCCCCTAATTATGCACAATTTTCGTCCAAAAAAAAAAATTCAACCCCTCCACGGTTGTCACGAGAACATGTGGCTGGTTGAGACCAAAACTGTAGTTTGTACCAGGTTTTAAACTTGTTTTCATTCACATCTGAAGTTGAGCATTTTAACATGAGAGTCTATGGGGATCTGCCTCTAGTGGCCACGCTGTGAACTGCAAGTCACTCCATTTCAATACTGGCCCTGGAGGCTGCAGCTTGGTCTAATTTCATGGAAATGCTCTTCGCTGACTTTATTACCAGTCGAATAATCTACTCATAACATTTAAAGGCACAGTGTGAATGATTTTGGAGGGAATACGTGAATTTCTCTCTGCGGAAACTGAATGTAAAGTTAGTCAATGGTACTTTTCAATCGAATCCATTGATTAAATTGTTGTTTTCATCACACTGGGACTGGGCTTTCACATTAATAGCGCAGAGTAAGAGTCTGTAAGTCCTACACACTGTACCTTTAAGACCCTGACCCTAAGCACTTGAACTGTGCTGCTGTAGAGCAGGTACCTGTATCTGCTGCAGCATGTTCTTCAGCTGCACCAGGAACTCCTTGGCATCCTTGGCTTTGTCCGAGACGCCGTTCAGGGCCTGGGAGATCTGACACTGCAAAAGAGAACAGGAGAGGCGTTATTTCATTTTGATCATGTTTATACAGTATTATAATATATTACAATATATCACATATCAAACGATGTGATGAATAAATAATGATTGTACCAACGTGTCATGACTAGAATTCAGAGAAAGAATAAGTAGCAGGTTAACGATGCGACTGATAACTTCAAAATAAATCTCTTTAAATGATTATTTTTGCAAAAAAGAAGGAAAAAAAAAGATTTGGATGATATTGATAAATTGATGATGTCATCACTCTGATAAGTCATCATTATCATGATGATGTGGCAAGTTGTTTTCCGCTGTAGACGGTTATGTAATCAACAGTCCTCTCTCACTCAGATTAGATCCCTGATCTCATCTCCCAGCAAATTAACTAGTGCCTCCTCTCATTGGCTGGAACTCTGCATTGTCTCAGTACACCCCACCCTCCCACCACCCCCCCACCCCCACGACCAGGATTACATTGTTTTAATCTAGATTAGAATCACATCTAGATTAGAGACGATAGAAAAAGGGACTGAAGAAAAAAGGACAAATGAAATAAGGACCACGATCAAACCACATGTTACATTTCTGCACTGTCATGATAAAGATTGATGAGGCCACAATTAACATGATTATTGATCAGTTCATCTTTTCCCCGTTTCACAGTGACGAGTCAGCAGATTTCAGATGATGCTGCTTGAACCATCCTGGAAGTGACTCCGCCCCCCTCCTGTTGTTTCCAGTCACCTGAGGTACGTTCATAAACACCACTGCTTTCTGAAGGGGGGTGGGGGTGGTGGTATTTCGCTGCACTAGGCAACTTCACCACTAGATGGCGCAAATATGAGCTTTTGTTGTCGCTCATATTGAGCGTGGGTGGGGTCGCGGGTCCGATATCAACGGCTTTGACTACGAATTGATGACGGGTAATGGGTCGGGTCTGGCGCTGAGCTCCGCGGGTACAGATTGACAAAATCGTCAACGTAGCGCCACCTAGCGTTAAAACCAAGAAGTGCAATGCAGTCGCGTTTTTAATTTATGGGCCACATTCCATTATATTTTTAGAATTTGCTGCGGGCCAATAAAAAAAAATGGACCACGTGCCACATTTGGCCCCCGGGCCACGGTTTTGGGGAGTTCAAGGTTAATTTCTCTGCACCAAATAATATAATCCCCCGTTGACTCTTCGGCTCGTCTCCGTGCAGCAGTTTAACGATGGACACCGTGAATTCATAATGTAAAATGTTCTAAATGTCAACAGCTGTTGACAAGGTGAGGCTGCTGCTGCTGCTGCTGCTGCTGCTGCTGCTGCTGCTGTGATGATAATCACCGCTCTGAGATGAGCTTCATGAGCAGAGGCCTTTAACGTGATTGACCGAATAATAACCTCTTCCTGTCTGTCACCGCTTTGTTTCCATGAATTAAATGAAAAGCCACGCGCATGGTTTCACCGTACACGGGGCTGAAAAGCTCTGAATTCAAATGTTCCGGGTGCTTTAAAAAAAAAAGAATTTATTTAAAAACTGCGCAGATTATTTCCTGTTAAGTGAATTTGCCGGTGAGGAGGAGGAGCAGGAGGAGCAGGAGGAGGAGCAGCGTGACAGTGAGGAGGCAGCTGATGTCGGGTTTATCTCGCTGCTGCAGCTGCGAGCGTGAATGAAATACCGACACCGCTGGTTAAAGCCGCGCAAACTATAAACACGGGTTAATGAACGCGTTTAACCCCTGCAGCCCCGCGCCGCCTCATGTTTTGGATTTATAGCTCCATTACACATGAACTAGTTCATGTAAATGACAAAGACGTAGAGGTATTTTTAGTAGAAAATGCGAAGGAAAAAACACAGGATAAAACACTAAAATATATAATTAAAACACACACAAAAAAAACACATAGAATAAAAATACACAAAGAAAAACACAAAAATATATGATAAAAAACACACACTAAAAACACATTGGATAAAAATACACAAAGAAAAACACTAAAATTTATGAAAAAAACACACAAGAAAAAAATCGTGATGAAAAACCCGATTAAAAACGCAAAGAAAAAAAACAAATAGAGAAACATGGAGAAATACACAGAAAAACTACAACATGAGGAAAAACAAGGAGAAAGACAAAATATTCTGCATCTTGTTTGTGGACATTCTTGATGTCTGGTCTCAGCCCTGGTTCAGCTGAGTGGGCGTGGCTCGGTGGTGTAGAACCCATGCTTTGAATGCATGAGGTTGTGAGTTCAACTCCCACCTCAGATGTGCGTGGCCTTGTATAAAGGCTTCAGCTGAAACATCCAAAGTAAAGATTGGATTTCCCCTCGGATCCGAGTCACATGACCAGAAATCTCAGTGATGTGAGCGGAGCCCACGTGGCTTCAGTCCATGTGGAATGTGGAACGTGTGGGACTCGAGCCAAACTCATTTTCAAACAGGGTGGGGGAGGAAATTGAGTTTGGAAACGGTGGATCCAGCCAAGAAAAGAAGAGATTTAATTAGAGAGAAGACAATAATAGAAAGAAATGTATATTCAAAGTAAAGGAAATGAAAAAAGGAGCCGTGGAGGAATAAATACAATCTATAAATCCATGTCTAATGACCCGATATGCAAATCTGTTTGCAAATCTAGCATGTAAACATCCATCTTAATGACTATGATTTAATTAACGTTACACCAGTGCCACGTGATGAATCAGCAACAAACTATATTGGGATTCAAACCCTCAACTGAAATCCTGTCGAGTGGAAATGGCACAGATTGATGCTAAAAATAGAATCAAAGGCAAATCTGTAGAGATGGAACCAGCGACTCTCCCTTCCACCAGGCAGATTATACATATACTACTGTGTGTGTGTGTGTGTGTGTGTGTGTGTGTGTGTGTGTGTGTGTGTGTGTGTGTGTGTGTGTGTGTGTGTGTGTGTGTGTGTGTGTGTGTGCGCGTGTAAACCAGAGAGGACAGGACAAAGGAAGCACACACAGCTAAACACATGCCAGGCTGTGATGAATCTGTTCTGCTGTCTCTCATTTCCCACCTGCTTCTCTGACTCTCCCCCCCCCCCTCTCTCTCTCAGGCTGTGAGCTGCTACGATGCCCTCATCCTGAAAGCAGAAGGGAAAGTGGAGCCTGACATTTTCTGTCAGCTGGGCCACTTCAACCTCCTGCTGGAGGATTATCCAAAAGGTGGGTGGACTTCTCCCTCTGGTCCTGTTCATCCTGCTCCGCCTCCAATAACTTTTTCACCCGCTGCCGTCCGTCCGGCGCTTCAGGACTCGGAGGGTTCTTCTCCCTCTTCAACAATCACCCAGTCACCCACCAATGGACAATCAATTAATTTGCCATAAAAATGCCACGGGAGAGGGAGCTGTTGTTTGTGTTTGTGTTATTTTGAGTGTTTGCTCATTGGTGCTGCTGTTTCAGAGCCAGCTAACCAACCAATGGCGCCAGTGGCTTTAGAACCTCAGGCTCAGTGGTGCTCGTGTGAGGGGTGGGACCACAGGATGTTCCCGGTCTTGTGATGTCCGTCGCTCCACATTATGAGCACATTATGTCTCTGAGCATTAAGATGTGTCTTTGTAACAAACACCTGCCAGGTACACCTTTACTTTGGGCTGCAGCAAGTTTGATGTTCTATTCTTGCCAATTTAGTTTGTTGGTGTGAACCAACCAACATTTCAGCTCTGAGCGCATGACTTCAGTGTTTTGAGTTCAATAACATGCTCACTAATCATTCTGTCCTCTGTGTCTCACCCTCAGCATTATCTGCATACCAGAGGTACTTCACTTTACAGTCGGACTACTGGAAGGTGAGTTTGCAAACCACCACGCACGGGGAACACCTTCACCCCCGGTTCCTTTTCACTGTCAGGTCCACGCAGTTCAGGTCTGTGGAGAACTGAGGCTCAGATTTGAGTCGAAACATCCTTCAGGTCTGGTCTGCAGCTCCTCTTGTTTTTGCTTCCAGCCTCTTTTCTGCTGCGTTTCCCAGAAAGCCGATTACGTTGTTGTTGTTCAACTTTTCGAAGCCGTATTTACTCGCTGTGAACGAACGCTGTGAAACTGAGAGTCTGCGCTGGAACCGTAGAGTTGAATTCCACCTTCTTTGAATCAGATTCAACCAGAGAAAGGAAGCAACTGGGAGTAAAGTATAATGTGCGGTTGTGTGGACTGGGGTCAATGGAGGAGGGCGATGGTTGCATCACGATGTTGCTGTGTGTGTGTGTGTGTGTGTGTGTGTGTGTTTGTGTTCTGGACGACACATGGAAGCACTTAACTCTGGGGTGTATTTAAGGTCACTGCGCTGTGTGTAGCGTAGAATGGTGATATATGTGTGTGTGTGTGTGTGTGTGTGTGTGTGTGTGTATGTATATACATATGTATGTATGCTAATACACACTTGTGTTCTCTGACCTGCGAGGAATCAGAGATCTGTATGAAGCAGCGTTTACATCATTTCCTCTTCATCAGTGACACTCGAAACCTGAGGAAACAACATGTCACCAATCGACTGAAGAGTTTTCGTGTTTTTAAACGAGACAAACAATTCCTCCCACACCTCGTCCGGATTCATATCAGTGGGTATTTCTCCATGTGGGTGTGAAGATCTGACCCGAGGCCGACTCAAAGTCTGATTGTCAAAAAGACTCTGATATGAGGGATGTTCTCAACAACTCATTTAGAGCCATTTCTCTGATTCACCATTTCACTGGTTGTTATCGTCGTCTTAACGCTTGAATCCAGCTCACACTTCCTGTCTGACAGTTTGGCCGCTGTAGTTTGTTTGCTTGTTGTTTTGTTTGGGAGCAGAAAACTGAAGTTTGCCTCTAAACTCGGCGGACGAATGCTTTTCGAGTCGGTGAAGAATCTTTTCTTTTGTTTGTCGAGATCTCAATCACAGTGACGGGTTCAGGAAATGGTTTTCAAACGTCCACGGCTAATTAAAAATGAGGCATGTCTGCAGAGCTGACATAACTCTGTATTTGTAATTGGCTGCAGCTTGACTGAAGTGTAGAAAGCGTGGGGGTTATGAGCTCTGAGCTCCAGGCCTGTTGTGAATGCACCAAGCAGCCTCTTCTCAGGCCAAAGCTGGTTTGGTTGTTGGATTGAAAACAGGACTGGAACAGTGTTATTAGAGCCATGTGGCTCAGTGCTGCTCTCAGTGACTGATGCTGGAACCTGTAGAGAGAATCCAGAGCTCATCTGTACGTTTGATCTTTATTAACAACAAGCACAACTGTCACTCAAAGTCTGTCAGAGCTGTATTTTCCGATGGCTTTGTTTTCCTGACGGGGGCAGGAGACCTTACACATCACCAGCTTCGGATGTGATGTGAGGAAGTTCTCCACGTGGCAGAAAGGTCATACTGGGTTATCTACATGAACACGGACCCCCTCACCCTCACGGACGGGCTGCCGTCAAATCTAAAACCAAGACGTGTGAAGTGAGATGCTTGAGTTTCCACCGATATCTGGACTCACACTGCTTTTATTTTGAAAGGACGTGCAAAATCCACGTCCTCCTCTAGAGATCTGCTGAGGAACAGTGTGTAGTTCCAGCTCAGCAGAAGGTTCAGCGTCCTGACTGAGCGGAAGGTCTCCTGCTTTGATGAAGCGATGGGGCTGACCAGTAAACCGTGGACTCGTTGGACCCGGAGTTCTGGACTGGAGTCGGGACATCCCATCGCTGTCCTTCCAGCAAACCCCTCTGCCAGGTGTTTTACGAGGGTGTGACGGAAGGCGGCTGCGTTTCATTCTTATTGCTCTGGTTGTCTGGAGTTCTGGCCGGGGGCCGTGGTGTTGAGTGGTCCAATCGGCCGTGTGAGGGCTGCGGCCCGTCCGCCGCGGACCCTCGGTCCTCTGTGCTCTGATGTGTGGAGCTGGGCTGCGATGGGATGTGACAGCTCTGGGCTCGGCGCTCTCACAGGTCTCCGGCTCCGAGCCGCACGATGGAGTGCGGCAGTCTCTCGGTGGCAGCAGTGATGTAAGTGGTTTGGGTTCGGAGCCCAAAAGTGGAGCTTTTATTGGTCTGGGGTCGGACTGGTTAGAGGCTGTAACTCTTCCTCTAACGGGAAAGAGCAGAAAATGATACGTTTGATGACATGAATGAATTGATGTTCCGTTAGTCAACGTGTCGACTCAGTCCTGTCATGAAGGAACCAGGAGACGCTTTCTGGCTTCATGTTGCAGACTCTGTTCTCCAAACGACGTCGTTCGTGTCATTTCCTTACTGATCATAACGACCTGCCTTTGTGTTTGTGTCGGTGATCATTCTCTGCACCTGTGTGTTCCAGAACGCTGCCTTCCTGTACGGCCTGGCCATGGTTTACTTCCATTACAACGCTTTTCAGTGGTAAGTGCTCGCTCATCACTCACCTTTGTTCCTTTCAAGAAATTTGCCAAACTTTTATTTTCACTCGGATGACATGACATGACATAACGGCTGCCACCATTTCATCTGTGGTTGTTCAGCACAGTTAGCACAGGAACAGGACTTAGCATCAGGACAGGAAGTGGCCGTGTTGCACCAGTAGGAGCCACTCCTCATGTAAATATACATTAATGAGCTCATTTGAGGGTAATGGAAAAAGTAGTATATTTAGGTGATTATAGATTCATGAAAATGTCAGTATGTCATTGTTTTGTAATATTTTTTAGAAGTGAAATAAGTAAAATCTTACAGACCGCACCTTTAATGTTGAGCAGAGTGTCCCGAGCCTCTGCTTGGATGTTGTTGAAGCCGACGGCCTGAATCCAGGTGTTTGTGGGTGGTCCAGAGCAGGAGGTGGGCCTGAGCTGAGGTTTGAACGATGGGATGCGTCAGGTGTCGCAGCCTCTTTCATGGAGCTCAGACTCAGTGGGCTCCGGCCCGCTGCTTCGCAGCGATGCCTTGTTTTGAATCCTAAAGATTTACCGTGTCTCCGTTGGCACCGTCCAGCCATGGCGCTCTGCACAGTGGTGTGTCCACCGTCCAATTCTGGCTCTCAAACGTGTGTGATGTGGCTCACAAGTTCTGTCTGAAAAGACTTTAATTCAAGGCTGAGTGATTAACTGTGTAGTGTGATATGAAGTCGCGTGTTACAGTGAGTTCTCACACACACGCACACACACACCATGAGGTGGTGTGTGTGTGTGGAAGTAGAGGACATGGAGACATGGTATGAAGTCTTGGCCTAAGAACAGTGAACGGAGTTGTGAATACAGAGTTAACATCATGGTCCAACACTTAAAGGTGCAGTGTGTAAGATCTGCCGACCTCTAGAGGTGAAGTTGCATGACAGAAATGACCGAAATCTCACACACTGCATCTTTAAAAAAATGTAAATTAAAAAAAATAATAATAATAATAAATAATAAAAAAAATGATAATAAATAAATAAAATAAAAACATAAAAAAATCAACGTTTTGAATTTCATGGACCGTTCTGAGTTCACATGTGTGTGACTTCATGTGTGTGTAGCAGGGCTTTGTTATATGTGTGTCTGCTGGACTTCAGTCAGTGAGGTCATCACTGACTGTGAGATAGTGGAGCAACACGTTCACGTCAGTGGAGAAACTCCCTCCACCCTGTCATTTGCTGAGCACTGCAGAATATGAGGACCTTCACAGCTAATCCCATTTCATTCAGAGTATGAGTACGAATGCAGAGATCATCTGAAAGTGATCTTCACCTGAGAGATGTGAATGTTATTATTCATATTACCTGTGTTTGGGGGTGTCTGCTCTCAGACTCTTAACATG
>JAFBJT010111634.1:30130-40164 GCA_016785325.1 Chascanopsetta lugubris
GAGGGGGTGGGCGGGGGGGCGGGGGGGAGGTGGGGGGGGGGGTGGTGGGGTGGGGGGGGGGGGGGGGGGGGGGGGGGGGGGGAGGGGGGCAGAGCTCAATACAAAGAATAAATGAATAAATAAATAAATAAATAAATAAATAAATAAAACATGTCAAACTTCAGCAGCAGGGAGGAAGAGGAGGAGGAGGAAGAGGAAGAGGAAGAGGAAGAGAAGGATGGAGCAGCAGCATCCATGCGTAAAAAGGTCCAGGACACACAGAGAGAGAGAGAGAGAGAGAGAGAGAGAGAGAGAGAGAGAGAGAGAGAGAGAGAGAGAGAGAGAGAGAGAGAGAGAGAGAGGGTGGGGGGGGGGGGGGGCGTGCACAGGTGATCTTGGGTGAAAAACACTCACAGTGAGACGCGCTGGAGCCGCGGAGCAGCGCGGGGAGGCAGAGGAGGAGGCGCAGCGGAAGCAGCATCTTCCCGCGCGGCGCGAGCCCGAGCCGAGCGTCCGCGGCAGAGAGGCTGAGAGCCGGCGGCCGAGGGTAGTCCTGCTCGCTCCTCCTGCGCGGAGGCATCCGGAGAGAATGAGAGACTGAGAGAGGAGGAGGAGGAGGAGGAGGAGGAGGAGGGGGAGAGAGAGAGAGAGAGAGAGAGAGAGAGAGAGAGAGAGAGAGAGTCAGTCTGCTGCTGATGCTGGTGGAGGAGCAACCCGCTTCTACGACGACACTCCCTGACTGAGACACACACACACACACACACACACACACATACGCACTCTCTCTCTCTCTCTCTCTCTCTCTCTCTCTCTATTGGAAGAACAGGAGCCCTGTGATGCTCGTGCAGCCGCTGCAATACACAGGCAACAGCAGTGTGTGTGTGTGTGTGTGTGCGTGTGCGCGTGTGTGTATGAGTGTGTGTATTTTGTGTGCGTATGTGTAGCTGCAGATCTCCAAATGAGCACGAGCTCGCACACACACACACACACACACACACACACACACACACACACACACACACACTCACGCTGGCTCCTGTGAACTTTGCAGCAGCATGACATAAAGTGCATGCATGTATGAAACATGTAACGCGCGCAGTCACATGTGGAGACGAGCGAATAATGAAGCTGCTTCTTCACATGTTGTTTTCATGTTTTTCGGTTTGAACATTTCGCTCAAAGGTTTGAGTTTGATCGTTTTGGAGCAAGGGAAGAAAAATGTGCGGACAAGTTTATGTCAAATTCGAGTCCACGCATGGGCTCGAATTGACACTTTAACTGTATTAGCGTTAGCGTGTTAGCATCAAAACGTGAACATAGCTTTTGTTTGTTTGTTTATAGCAGAGTTTTAAAAAAAACCCTTTTCCTGGGTTCATATTTGTTTTGAATCGTTTCTCTGCGCGTCGCGCGTCCGTGTACTTTCAAAATAAAACAGAGGAGCAACGAAAGCAAAGCGTCGTTTATTTTGGTCACTTCCTGTAGTTTCCTGCGCATCTGCTGCCCCCTGTGGGGGGGTCTGTTGCCCCCTCAACAGACCCGATCAACCCGGGAGCAAAATCAGCCGCAGACTAAATGAACCATCGATCATCAAACGATGAACCCACGCGTTTGTTGCAGGTTCAGCAGATTATTGCAACTATTTAACGAGACCTTCCAAAAGCGAAACGAAGATGTAAAAAAACAAAACAAAAACAAATATTGTCCGGATGACGACGCAAAAACACGGAGCTGAACTCCTCCTCGTTTACACGGTGAAATAAAACAGGAAGTGTGCATCGATGTAGGAGGTGCGGCTGGAGGACTGAGAGGTGTGACGGTAATGGAGGAATCCAGAGGAGATGTGATAAAGATTAACAGAGGAAGCAGAAGCAGCATATTAGGACTTTATGTCTCTCTCTCTCTCGCTCTCTCTCTCTCTCTCTCTCTCTCTCTCTCTCTCCTGCCTCCTTCCCTGCGGCGCCTCGGCCGCTTGTATCACACACGCTCATCGTTTTCCTACAAGTAAACACCAGATTTATTCTCTGCCTCTCAGCTTGTGTCATATCCCGAGTTTTTATTTTTATTTTCGGACTAATGCCTCTCTCCCTCTCTCTCCCTCTCTCTCTCTCTCTCTCTCTCTCTCTCCCTCTCTCTCTCTCTTGTTTACCCGTCCTCATAATGCACCACTTTGCCGAAAGTCTTCTCTGCTGAATCGGCCATAAAGTCGATTTTTTAAGGAAGGCTTTCAAAAGTTGTGTCGTAAAGTTGAACTTGCAGTTCACACGATGGCCACCAGAGGTAGCGCCCCCAAAAGTGAGTCAATCCCATGACCTCGACTCCCATGTTAAAATGGTCGACTTCAGAGGTGAAGGAAACAGTCTGCCACAAACTACAGCTTCGCTCTCAGTCCGTCACACGTGTGTTACCATGACAACTGTGCGGGGGCGGGGCTTATTTATTTTTTTTATTTTTTATTATATCCAGGTTTTAAATTGTGCAGAATTAAGGGCGTGACCTCCTGAGTAACACCCGGGTCGAGCCTCTGTGGAAGCTGCACCGTGGGCCCCGCCCGCAGCTCCACCTCAACCAGGAAGTAGGAGGAGTTAAGCTCCGCCCACTACAAGCCTAATAAGCACTCTGCCCAAACCTATATACTTTTTTTTTTATTCACTTCAAACGTGTTTGGGGTCTTTTGGAAAATTCTGCTTGGAAACAGAATAACATTGTGTGATAAGAGTCGAGTCACTTCAAAATTAAAAATTACATTTTGACTCCTTCTGCCCATTGAAGTGTGGGGAGACTGTGAATATGCAGATAATTCATTCCTGCACTTTAATCATTAAAGGGAGAGCTCCCATTTCACTGGAATGACTGTGTGTGTGTGTGTGTGTGCGTGTGTGCGTGTGTGTGTGTGTGTGTGTGTGCGCACACTGGCTTCAAATTTCCATATCGCACTTGTGTTCAGCTTCATTTTGCAGCATGATTGGTTTTGGACCCCAAATTAAAGGTCCAGTGTGTAAAATCCAGGTGAAATTATTTCTCAGTATTTGGCAGAAATAAAAACATTAAATAATAACGCCGGCGTTTTTACGAGTGTATGAAATTGACTCTCGAATGAACCCTCATTTTTTCTTAAATTACAGACAGGTCGTCACCACTAGAGGCCGCCATGTTGCACCACCGTGATTTTTTACAGCAGCCCAGAATGGGAAAACGAAACAAAGCGAAAAGCTGCCGCGTGTTCTCCTCCATCTTTGCTGATGAAAATGCTGAGGTGCAACACTCGCCACTAGGTGTCACTCCGTCCTCCACGCGGGCGCTTTAATTCGAGCTGAAGGAGACGTCTTCCTTTTAAAGACGAATGTGTTGGACTGATGCATCAATCTGAGGAGTGAAGGTCAAGCAGCCGAGTGAGAGATAAAATCAAATAAATGGAGGTAAGTGGGACCTGATGTACGAGCTGCGCGCTGAAGACATTCCTTACTGCACCTGGAGGAGGGGCATCAGGGAGATCACCTCCATATATGGATAACGGCCGCTGATGGTATGACATCATCCTCTTACTCCTGGAGCCGGTTCAGTGCTTTTATTTTGAAGGAACAAACGGAATCCGGGTGTAAAAGAATATCATGAAGGACGCGTGGAGGTGATGCAGACCACATGAGCTGTGATTGGTCCACGCGTTAGCGTTAGCTAACAACTAGCATGAAGTAAAAACATTAAAAAAAAAGAAAAAAGAATGAACTCCGATGGAAACATTGATTCACTGGACAGAAACTGAGACACACTGCACCTTTAAACAGACACAAGCCCAGGAAGAGGAAGTGGTGTGTTTTTAGTGATGACATCATTCTCACTCAACAACCCTCGATGAACGTACGACACAATTTGCTGACTTCATTTTGTAAACTTGTTTTTACGACTGAAATTTGAATTTGGTTCGATCAAAATCAATTGAAGCGTCGCAAAGTTATTCTGTTCACACACACACACACACACACACACACACACACACACACACACACACACACACACACACACACACACACTTGCACATTTTGAGTGAGTGCACTGCTTAGAATGGTAAAACAACCTGTTATTTATTGGAAATGTTGGTTTGAAACCTAATTAAAATGTATATTTGTGTTATTTTCTCTAACGACCAAAACGACGGAGGTGTGAGAACCTTGTTGTCTGAGCAGCGAGATTAAAAATATCATTAAAATTAAACGGGAGCTGTTCTAACATTAGCTCCGATACACGATGCATTATTCAACACGATACAATGCATACTGTCACACACACACACACACACACACACGCGTGCGCGCACACACACACACACACACACACACACACACACACACATGTTCGCTTCACTTCATCACCCAGCAGCTGGAATCCAGCAGCAAGCAACCGCAGATAAATAAGGGAAACATAAGAGAAGATGAGGTGCGGTGAATACATGAAGAAGAGTCGCTCGTCTGTGGCGCCAGCGACACGAACTGAAGAGAAGAAGAAGAAGAA
Source organism: Chascanopsetta lugubris (assembly GCA_016785325.1). NCBI lineage: Eukaryota > Metazoa > Chordata > Actinopteri > Pleuronectiformes > Bothidae > Chascanopsetta > Chascanopsetta lugubris. The sequence goes on from JAFBJT010111634.1 coordinate 34,616, forward strand.
GAAGAAGAAGAAGAAGAAGAAGAAGAAGAAGAAGAAGAGAGGAGCTGGGTTTCATGTTCCTCCTGCTTCTCCCTCCGGCTCCGACACATGTTACGTCACTTTCACTCGTTTTAAACGCAGAGTTTTGTTTGTTTCTCTCGCCGCGTTTAAGGTGTTTTATAATGAAAGGGGATAAAAACAAACACGCACTTAAAACAGATAAGATGCGCGCTAATTTGAATACAGTGGTAATTGTGAGGAACACAGGCAGTGAGACATCAAGTGCAAACTTTAAAGAGTCGCTCGCCCTCTGTAGATTTTTTTTTTGCCGCTCTCACAGAGACGACGACTGTACTGAAAATAAATCCGCTTCCCTTTTATCTCCTCGGAATTAGCCTGTTTTGTCAACTGTGTCTGCGCTGAAATACATTTACATTTAATTTGAAGGTTGGCCCGGTGTCCGCCGACAGATACCGACGTGAGGAACTTACCAGGAAGGTTCAAGGAAAAAAAATAAAAATATGTGGTGGTTGTAATTTGGGCCGAATGTAGAAAGAGAGAGATAATGTGTTTCCAGGAAACTACAGCCGGCGTAACCTTGGGTGATTAGCTCATATATTCATGTACACACACACACACATATATATGTGTATATATATATTAAAAGTGTAATTATATAGGAATTCTTATTTTTTTTTATTGGATCTTCTAATCTATTTGTTTTCATTATTTTTTAATTATCATTTTTTACGGAGTTTTGCCGACTTTTGATTGACTCACGCTGCGGAGGACCATTACCATATCCAGCCACAAGGGGGCTACGCAGATACATGTGCTAATCTGTACTGGCGTCCATCTTTACTCAGGGTCACGTGCAGTCAAAGATCTGTATGTTGTTCGTGTTTTACTCTTCCTCACTCCAACACAACCCTGTGATAACTGCTGAAGTGGCTCCGCCCGTAAAAAGCTGCAAACCCACAAAATAATAACGCATCATTTCTTTACGAAGCTGAAACAGAGGCGCTGGCTGATTTCGACTGGATCTTATCGTATTTACTCGGGGCTTCATTACGAGCGCTGATGGTGTCGGCCGCTCTGTTGTGATCCTCCTCGGCCCCGGAGGGAAATATCTGCCTCTTAGCGGCTAAGCGCCGCGCCGCGCTCCCCTCTCTGTATCTGCTGACTGTGTGCTGCTGGGCACACAATGGCTGACAGTCACACACAGTAGCATAGTGTGGTCCACAGCAGAGGTGGAGGTGGTGGTGCTGCTCTGCGCTCCACACACACACAAACAGCTGCTGGCTGCAGATTCCACGCAGCGAATGAACTCTGCCACCAACATCTGGGAATGAGCGCAAGCGTGTGTGAGATGTGGTGGCACCTAGTGGTGAAGTTACGTCTTGTACATCACCTGCGACTTCACCCCTGGGGGTCGACAAATCGTACACACCGCACCTTTAAATATTTACGTACACGTTTGCTATTGGAGCGCCATCTGACCTCGTACGTCATTTTTTTTATCAACGCTAACGAGTCGGGTGTGAAACAGCCGGTTCACTTATCTTAACTAAGGGAGAATATGGAAACACAGGGTCTCACAGGAGCCGGGGGGTTTCCACAGCTCTCGCCTTTATATTCATGAAATCTACGCTTACACTCTCCACACCCTGCTGCTGCTGCTGCTTATGACTTATCAACACACAGTATGAGATAAGATAAAGATATATCGCAGGACAAGGTAAGGTAATAAGAAACAATATGATAATAGGATATGATATGATGCTAGAGAATATGACGAGGTAAGATAAGACGAGGCGTAATGAGACAAGGTAAGGTAAGATATGATACGGTCAGGTATAGAAATATAAGATAAGGTAATGTAAAGCAAGGTATGGTAGGATATGGTAAGATAAGATAGATAAGATACAGTAAGAAAAGGTAAGATAAGGTAAGGTAAAGTAAGATAAGACAAGGTAAGTTAAGATATGATATGATATGATAAGGTTTGAAAAGGTAAGGTAAGATAAGAGAAGGTAATGTAAGGTAAGGTTTGATAGAATAAGGTAAGGTTTGATGGGTTAAGGTAAGGTCTGATAGGATGAGGTAAGGTCTGATAGGATAAGGTAAGGTTTAATAGAATAAGGTAAGGTTTGATAGGTTAAGGTAAGGTCTGATAGGATGAGGTAAGGTTTGATAGGATAAGGTAAGGTCTGATAGGATGAGGTAAGGTTTGATAGGATGAGGTAAGGTCTGATAGGATAAGGTAAGGTTCGATAGGATAAGGTAAGGTCTGATAGGATGAGGTAAGGTCTGATAGGATAAGGTAAGGTCTGATAGGTTAAGGTAAGGTCTGATAGGATAAGGTAAGGTCTGATAGGATAAGGTAAGGTTTGATAGGATGAGGTAAGGTCTGATAGGATAAGGTAAGGTCTGATAGGATAAGGTAATGTTTGATAGGATAAGGTAAGGTCTGATAGGATAAGGTAAGGTTTGATAGGATGAGGTAAGGTCTGATAGGATAAGGTAAGGTCTGATAGGATGAGGTAAGGTCTGATAGGATCAGGTAAGGTCTGATAGGATCAGGTAAGGTCTGATAGGATAAGGTAAGGTCTGGCTGAGATAAGATGGATAAGAAGAGATAAGGTAAGATACAACAGAAACAGGACATTTGACAGCAGCATGACTCAAGCTTCAAAATAAACAGATCAACAATAAAGAAATATGTATGTTACACACACACACACACACACACACACACACAGAGTGTGTAGTATAGTACATGTAGTGCTCACCCTGCAGTATATAAACTCCACTTGTGCTCAGGATGACTAAGAGCCTGAGATACAGGGAGAGCAGCTCTCCACCAAGTGAGAGCTCCTCATGCAGAGTGAGACACATTCTGACTGATACTGAGGAGGAAGAGGAAGAGGAGGAAGAGGAGGAGGAGGGGGAGGAGGAAGAGCGAGGGGGGGGGGGGGCCTGAACGCGACAAGAAACAAAGGGGGGGGGGGTCCTGAACGCGACAAGAAACAAACAAACAAAAGAACTAGAAAGGTCGAACCAACACCACACAGGTGAGTCAGCTGCTTTGTTGACGTCTTTTCTCTGCCGCCATCTTGGTTTTTATGAAACCAGAAAGACGGGAGGGGGCGTCCACCCACACCTGAAACCTGCACCCATTGGGGGCTGTCAATCATTTCATAGCCACGCCCCCTGATCCGTCATCATCAACTCAAAGAGGGAGTAACAAGAAGCCACACCCCCACTAAATCTGACTGTATCTTTTCCCGTTATGGTTCCGCGTAACTGCGTCTTATCTTATATTTCGTTATGCTGATATCTTATCTTCTATCAGACTTGCGGGCGAAACTATAAATAAATAAAAAGATGGATTGTAAGAAAATAAATCGATGACCGATATTAGTAAACGGGAAGTGTTAGCATGCTAACGTACCGCCATGTTTCAATGCTCATTTTTGCAGCCTCTTTTTTGTGTTGATTGTGTTTGAAAGTCTGTTTTAAAAGTAAACTTCAGCTGTTTCATGCGATTTACTTGTGCTCTGTAAAGATATATGGTGTAAATTACTGTAAAAAAAAAACAACAAAAACATGAATAAATAACTAGAGGGCTCGTGGGAAATGCCTCATCAGGTGATAAATCTCCGTCCATATTAAATGTGGTCATTCCATTCATTATTCATTTGGAGGAAAAGTTGGTTTAACGAAGCCGCTGATCAAATTAATTGTGTTCTTGCTCTTATCGCTGCGTCTTTTGTCTTTCTGCGTTGTTCTGCGTCACCTGCCTCCTCTAATGAGGATGTGGAGGAGGTGACGCAGTGAGACTCCGCCTCCTTCCCCCCGACCTCCCCCTGCTCGGCCGTGTGAATGTCAGACTGCCCCCAATACTGCCCGTGTTTTATTATCATTCGGCCATGTGTTATTTATGTGTGTCGGTCAGTGTGTGTCGGTCAGTGTGTGTGTGTGTGTGTGTGTGTGTGTGTGTGTGCGCTGACACTGTGAACTCAACCTTGTTACGATGCTGGACTAATAATAAAAAAAGAGTCCTGCTGTGTCATTAAAGTCAAGTGAAAGTGCAGAGAAAGAAAAAAACTCTGCTGGTGGTTCGAGCTGATGCAACAAGAAATGTGTGTTTTTAAATCAAAACAGTGCGAGGTTAGAAAAAGAGAAAGTGTGAGGTTTTCCACATAAACGATCAGTAACTAATGTTAGCGCCGGTGGCTAATGTTTGCTAATGGTGTCAGTATGTGTGCCCTGGGTTTATTTGATATAATGATGTCATGTAAAAACCTAACTCCCCTAAATTCAGGTGGATTCATGCTGTGAAAGTGTAGAACAGATCTCATCTGTCTGACCAATGACAACACGGTAACCATATATGGACGCTTCCTCTTTCACACAAACAAAGTCCTCGTTCATCCATCCATCCATAAATACATCGGTTCATCCATCCATCAACCCTTAAATCTATCCAACCAAGTGTATACATCCATCCATTCACCCGACAACCCATCCATCCATCCATCCATCCGTCCTCGAAAAACATTTTCTAAACGAAATCAAACAAAATAAAAGCGTGGGCGGATGACGGATGCTGAAATGGTTGGAATGTTCCCAGAACAAAGCTCTCCGTGTTTATTAAACCTAAAAACTCATCACTGCTCAGACGCAGCTCTGTAAGAAGCTCCTGTACATTAGTATGTCGCCGCACATCCATGTTCCCCGGTGAGCGCCGCTGCAGAAACGCTCAGTTCCAACCCGCCTCTTTTACAGCCAGCTGATTAGTGATCATTGATAATGACAAGAAGCAGGATGCTGCGGCCTCGGGCGTCCGTGGATTTAATAATGTAGTAATATTAAACTTCATTAATCAAAGAGCCTGACATGTTGTCTGGAATTAAAAGAACAGAAAAGGTGAAGAGGTGTAAACAACACGAAACTCCACAGCGGCTGCCGCTCGCAAACACAGACAAAACAGCGGGTTGCTAGGCAACACGGGCGAAACGTCCGCGGCTCACGAGAATCAGCGCTCGCTGCTCAGTCAGACTCAGAGAGTTGATCTGTGAGAGTTGTAAACATAGGTTGTGAAAACAGACGGACATGGAGTCGCTGACATTTTCGGTTTCTGCGGTCGCCATCTTGCCGCCGCCTAACTCCTCCCAGTTACCGGCCCGATCCAAACGTGGGCCAATGGGGGCGGAGCGCAGGTGGAGCTGGGAGGGGCCGAACGAGGCAGAGCCACACCCACGGCCCACAGCGGTGCCCTGCTAGCTCCAGCTAAGGCGCTGCGCCGCAAACGATGAGGTCACCTGTCCATCAAGCGCTAATTATGCAGCAGCAGCAGCAGCAGCAGCAGCAGCAGCAGCAGCAGCAGCAGCAGCAGCAGCAAAGTGATTCCAGCGTCAGGAGGGGAATTAGACTCGGCCTGAATGGTCCAAACCTACTGCTCATATTCAAATCGCCTACAACTTTGGCCACTGAGACAAATGTTCCCCTAAATGCCCCGCCCACTCCTTCCTGCCCCCCCCCCCCCCACATCCTTCACACTCTCC
>JAFBJT010111635.1:17681-34884 GCA_016785325.1 Chascanopsetta lugubris
ATGGCGTCTGAAAATCCCCCCAAAAAAAGTCATAGTATAGCATGGCGTCTGAAAATCCCCCCAAAAAAGTCATAGTATAGCATGGCGTCTGAAAATCCCAAAAACACATCAAACCACGTCTTTTCGACATCTTACTATTTTCTTCACGTATTTTCTGATGCTTTGACATTTTGTACAATCCAAAACTCCGTCTGTACTTTCTAACAAACCGTTTCTTTAAGCTCTCGGGTTAACGTCCGCTCCCCCTCTGCCCGCAGGTGGTGGGAATCTTCGCCGGATTCGGCCTCCTCCTGCTGGTCGCCTCGCCCTTCCTCCTCTTGGCCACGCCCATTGTGCTCTGCTGCAAGTGCAAGTGCAGCAAAGGCGACGACGACCCTCTGCCCACCTAAGCGGAGCCACGGGAGCCGGAGTGGAGATCAATCTATTCCCAGGGTCTCTTTTCCTTTTTCGCCCCCTTTTTTACATTCTTTTCCCTCCACCAGCTGCGAGCGCTTCATTTTTTGGGCCGAGCCTGCGCCGGCCCGCCGTCCTGGCAGCTCCAGGATCCATCACTCTGCATGAGAAGAGGCGTGGTTTGAGAAGGGGACCCTCGCACCGTGGCCTGAGGGGAGGCTTCGGGGTCAGAGGTCAGACCTGTCCGTGAGACAGTGGAGGTTTTGGGGACGTGCCGGAGGAGCTGGCTGCTTCCTGTGTGGGTGACCGTGTGGTGTTTCTGGGTCAGAGAAAAGGAGAAGAAAAGTGAGGAAGAAGAAAAGGCTTTTTCTCTTGTATGGACTGAGTCATGCAGGAGCATCTTCAGAAAAAGACTACTCATCATTTTTCTTTTTGTTGGTTTGTCGTATGCAACAAATGTTTTCTTTTCTTTTCCACCGCTGACGCTGCCACACACCTGATGTAGCTCTACACGTCCAGTCAGTAGCATCAGAGCGGCACCACGCATGTTTGGCGTCCGCTCGCTTCGCACACGGAACGCGACCCGTCCGTCACGTTCCCGACTGAGGTAGAGGCGGGAAACTGTCGGCTCAAATGTACAGCACGTCCTCCTGATGATGTCAATGTTTTATAACCTGTCGCTTTTAATAGACCTGTGCTCGGACTCGTGTCTTTGTGTTGTATTTTTGAGTGTTTTACAAACGGTAAGGTACATTAAAGGGGATTCCCAGTCACATCTGCGAAAAACACTTATTTTCTCGACCAATGAAAAAAACTCAAGTTCCCGATTACTTCTCCTCGACGGACCCGCCCCACTTTTGTAAGATAAGAGATTTTCCCCCCCATCACCTGAACAACTGAGTGGTGATCCCCTTTAAGTTCCACCTTCAGTTTTGTATCCACACGTGGTGGAGCATTTTCAAACGTCACTGAATCAGAGATGTCACTCCTGTAATTCTCAGTCCCCAGGTGGTAGAGTAGCCAAATAGAAAAATGAATAGCCTTAAATTGAAAAGAGCCAAGTGGAGCGTTATTCCCCCCCTTGCTTTAAAAAGAAAAACAAAAAGAAAAAACCCGAATACTCCCAGGGACGGCAAGATAAAGGCCCTTTACACACCCAGAAGATTCTAATGATGTCACCCATCTGCCACAGTGTTAATAGCCATACTGTAAAAACAACAATCACCTGATGTCGTGTGTGTGACATAGGACCTTGTATTCCTTAAGTCTCTGCCGAGGGGCGGGCGCCGATCCGACAGCCGCCCGCCTCTCGGAGACTGAACCAACACTGACCAGCCCGGCCTGCAAACTTGCATACGTTAGTGGTGCGAGTGTTTGATGGTGTTGGCCGTGTCGTCGTCCTCCCGACTACTAAAGCAGCTGTTCCTCAGCAGGGATCGTCTGAAAAAAGCCGAGTCCCCACCCTAACCCTGCCCGCCCCTTAAAAAAAATTAATTAAAAAAAAAGAATGTTCTACTTCCGGGCATGTAATTCTAATGAAGCTGCTTCATGCTATATATCACTTTATCTATGCAAGTTTGTACATTAGCGCTTTTGATGGGTGGTCAGCGTCAGGGTTGTGTAGTGGAAGCTGCAGAATGTCCCAGTTGCATATCATGGTGTTAATTTAATCAGGGAAGTTTCATTTCATTTGAGCTTTTTTTTTTTTTTTTTTTTAAATCCTCTGTCGGTTATACAGGATATATATATATATATTTATATATATTCTTCAATGTAATTTTTTTTTATTTTTTGCAACATGCAAAGCCATAAGCCATCATCCCTTCTTAAAGGTCCAGTGTGTAAGATTTCCGATGGCAGTCAAGGAATATAAAATACATCTGAATGTATGAACGGATGAAAAGTCCCCATCTCCAGAGGGTGGCGACAGTCTGAGGTGAAACTAGGTGCCACTAAAATCGTACACACTGTACCTTGAATTAAAGTCACCAGTGTGTATGTAGCATTTCACGGCGTCCGTGGCTACAGTTACCAAAAACAGGGCGTCGACATCAGTAGCCGATCATTCTACGGATAAACTCTCCACGTTCGCTTCCTTTCTGTTCGTAGCCTTAATTTCTTTTCTTACCTGTAGCCCAACTGACGTTTCCACCTTTAGCTCCTCAAGAAACGTCCTGAAACGTTGGAACTCCCGAAGCTTTTTGTTGTTGTTTCCATGACAATCGTGCCAAGCAGAATTTTCCAGGAAAGAGACGGAGAAAAAAAAGAAAAGAAAAGAAAACAGAACCGTCAGAACTTTGTGTATTTGTAACATATATAAACAGTTTTCACCGAGCAGAGAATATCGCAACGCTTCTTTTCTGTGAGCGCTACACTCTATATATATATATGGTTTCACTGTTTTACTTATGGTCTGTGGGGTGTGTGAGTGTGTGAGTGTGTGTGTGTGTGTGTGTGTGTGTGTGTGGTGTTTTCATGGATCAGCAGAAATCAACTCAGAAGTATCAGGGCTCAGATTTCACCGGGATCATTTCAGATGCATTTGGCACAAACCATGAATCTAAAGGACTGAACTCTGCCTCCGACACTCCAGCCATTAATCATCCGTGACACAAACTAACTCAATAAAATCATGGCTACTCTCTGTATTATGCAACAAACGTAAAAAGGGCCAAACATTGTTTTCTAACATTAAAACAATTTTTAAAAAAGACACAAAAAAAGAGGTTCAAGTCACATGACGTCAGCACAGAAACGGGAAGGTCTGACAGCAGCTTTCATGAGTCTGTTTTACAAAAAGCTTCGGATCCACTTTGTTAATGAGCAGCAGTTTTGTATTTTATAACCAGTCGTGTCCAGAGATGGCGCTGCATGAGATCTCTCTGACTTCTACTTGTTGAATATTACTATCTTATCGTAGCCACACAAAAAAAGACCTTTTGGAAATGGTAGCCTTGTCACCGTCTCACCCACAGTTTTATTTTCTATCTTTTTTTTTTATGTCCTCCATTCAGTTACTTTGTCTTTTTATTTTACTTCATTTTTTAAATAAACCAAGTGTGACATCATAGTTTTTTTACGAGAGGAATTCAACAGTTTGGTCACAGTCGGTGGGTGGATCATATGGTGTTTGTAAACAAGGCTCCTGTGTTTGTTCAAAGGTGGTAAACGTGTTCGGTTCAGTGACTGGAAGTAAATTGACCTGGATGATCAACAACAACAACAACAACGTTGTAAAATGTCATGTTTGAAATCAGCTCTGTACAACATCTCCGTATATCTACAGTTCCACTAACACTGTGACACCAGGTATTAAAGGTTGTTGTTTTTTGTGATTCTTGCTCTTGTCATTTATTTACACTCAGAGAACTGGAATATGTCACACTCACCATATTAGTAGAAGTAGTAGTGGTGGTGGGAGTCGTGTCTCTTGCAAGATGGTACAATGGCCCCCTCTGGTGTTGAAAAGTGAGACCTGCAGCACAAAAGGAAAAAAAAGGAAAATCATTATTTTTGAGCAAGTTATAAGTACCATTAAGTTACACTTACAGTTACTGTTAGTTTTTGATTCAGATGCACAAGGTTAAGGTAGATAGATATAGTTATAGATAAAGGTATAGATATAAGATAGGTAGGTCGGTCGGTAGGTATGTAGATGTTTTCCCCACATTTATTTCCAGTTTAATGTTTGTCATCATGAATCTGAATGTGAGGAATATTTAAGGAGCTGATACTTTTGAAAAGTGCGAAATCTGGTTTGATAAAGAGACTTCAATCAGGTGCGAGTGCGACTGAGCGCCGAGGTTTCCACTATTTCACGGAGATGATCATCAATAACCGGAGACAAGCGAAACGCGGCTTTTATCGCCAAAACATGAAAAATGGATGACACTTGAAGAAGTCATTCGTCTCTCCCTTTGTGTTTGCTATCATCTGCATGATTAATAACTCCGAGTGGAACTTTTTCCCCCGCTGCAGATTTATCATCTTATCGCATCGTTCGCGGCAGCGCTCGCATCCTCCCGCTCTCGTTCCACTCGCGCCGGGCGTCCTCACGTGTGTCTGCACCGTGTGCGACTGCAGCTCGCTCTGTTCATCAGACATGTGTCAGCCTTTTGTTGAGGTCTGCCAAAGAACAGGTTGTTCTCTCTCTCTCTCTCCCTCTCTTTCTCTCTCTGCCTTTGTGTCTATTTCCTGCCAGATGCTGGATTGGGAGCATTAACAAGACAACCCTGAAAATGAAAGTGCAAACGCTGGGTGATATATCATCCCTCACCAGCTGTTCTCTGTTTGGAAGTCTCTCCGCCAATCACCGGGCAGGACCACAGGAAGTAACCATCTGCGGGCACCATGGTGACGGGGCTTGTGGATGGGCGTCGAGGCTGATGTGTTATCGGGTGCAAATGAAGTACGATACTGAGGGAGGGAGGGAGGGAGGGGGGTGGGGGGCGGAAATGGAAAGATGGACAGAGAGACAGGGAGGAGAGAGTGTAACGGGCCTGGAAGAGACAAAGAGCCGGGGCTCAGAGGAAGAGGAGATGAAGAGGCCGGCCTGCATCGGCGGGAGAGGGGTGGATGAAAAGAGGCGAGACAAGGCCTCCGCACCTGCTCGGCGCACAACACAAGGCTTCTGCTCTCACACGTGCGCTGGCTGCAGGCCCATCAGGACGCCGCGCTCCGGCTTCACCTCCCGCACCCTGCTGCTGCCAAGGAGACGGTCCTGCTCCTCATGGCACCGAGGAGCCGTCTGCTCCTCTGCTCAGTGATCACAGCGCAACACGGCACAACACAACACAGCACAACACAACACAACACAGCACAACACAACACAACACAGCACAACACAACACGGCACAGCACAACACGGCACAGCACGGCACAACACAACACAACACAGCACAACACGGCACAACACGGCACAGCACAACACAACACAACACGGCACGGCACAACACAACACAACACAACACAACACAACACAACACAACACAACACAGCACAACACAACACGGCACAGCACGGCACAACACAACACAACACAACACAGCACAACACGGCACAGCACAACACGGCACAACACGGCACAACACGGCACAGCACAACACAACACAACACAACACGGCACGGCACAACACAACACAACACAACACAACACAGCACAACACAACACAACACAACACAACACAACACACCACAACACAACACAGCACAGCACAACACAACACAACACAGCACAACAAATCACAACACAACACAATACAACACAACACAGCACAGCACAGCACAACAAATCACAACACAACACAACACAACACAGCACAACACAACACAACAAATCACAACACAACACAGCACAACACAACACAACACAACAGCAGCTAAGAGTCTCAACATCAGCTCCACATCTGTAAGCTGTTTTGTCAGAGCTCTAAATGTGTTAACTCTCCTCTCTGATGTCATATGTTTGGGACATGGGAAACGTGGCCGTGGAGCAGCTGATCCACATGTTGCACTGTGGTGTGCGTACGAGTGACGGTTACAGGTGTTCACAACACTTCTTGAGTGTGTCCAAGTAAGCAACAATTTGGTATTTCACAATTTAAGTTTGATCAAATCAACCATTTCATGTTTAACTATCATTTTAATTGCTGTCCAAGTAATTGGTGTAATCCCTCTTTAATTCATCTTTCATCCCCCAGTTCTCTAAGATGTCACCTTTAAAAGGTCAGACTGTGTTTTTAGAAGTGACTTTGACCTTTGACCACAAATTCTAGGTCATCGTTGAGACATGTTTGATAGATCAGGCCCCAGACAATCAGAACCAGAGGGTTTGGGGGAACTGTGACCTTTGAACTTTGACCTTTGGCCTTCAAAGGAAGAGGATAAAACAAGAAGAAGTTATCCCCAGATATACAACAAATAGGATTTGCTCGGCTGCCGGGACTTTGACATTTGACCCCTGTCAGCTCAAAGTGAACGTATTCATTCAAATCTACAGAAAATCCAGCTGGGTGTTGTTGACATGTAGCAGTCACAAGACAAGTCAAAGTCAAGGGAGAGTTAGAAAACACTGCCTCCGGTCACGGGCAGATATAAAAAATGTCGACTCAGCGGCAGCTAACAAAGGCAGGAAAGCATGTGAATGTCGTCAGCGCCCTGCACAGGAAATGTACTGAAAGGAAAACACACGTCGAATTGAACATACAACAGCTTCTCCATGACACCAAAGTCTGCGGTGGCACCGGAAACATACGTTTACACACATGACGTGTTTTCATTTCCACTGTTCGAGGAGTCGAAAGACGTTTCAACTGGGTGATCTGAAAAATGCTTCGTCTTGAAATGTTGCCTGACACCTGACATTACGATTCGACAACACTGATTCAACAACACTGATTCAACAACACGGATTCAACAACACTGATTCAACAACACGGATTCAACAACACGGATTCAACAACACTGATTCAACAACACTGATTCGACAACACTGATTCAACAACACTGATTCAACAACACTGATTCGACAACACTGATTCAACAACACGGATTCAACAACACTGATTCAACAACACTGATTCAACAACACTGATTCGACAACACTGATTCAACAACACTGATTCAACAACACGGATTCGACAACACGGATTCGACAACACTGATTCGACAACACTGATTCGACAACACTGATTCAACAACACTGATTCGACAACACTGATTCAACAACGCTGATTCAACAACACTGATTCGACAACACTGATTCAACAACACTGATTCAACAACGCTGATTCAACAACACTGATTCAACAACACTGATTCGACAACACTGATTCAACAACACTGATTCGACAACACTGATTCAACAACACTGATTCAACAACACTGATTCAACAACACTGATTCGACAACACTGATTCGACAACACTGATTCAACAACACTGATTCGACAACACTGATTCAACAACGCTGATTCAACAACACTGATTCGACAACACTGATTCGACAACACTGATTCAACAACACTGATTCAACAACACTGATTCAACAACACTGATTCAACAACACTGATTCAACAACACTGATTCAACAACACTGATTCAACAACACTGATTCAACAACACTGATTCAACAACACTGATTCAACAACACTGATTCAACAACACTGATTCAACAACACTGATTCAACAACACTGATTCAACAACACTGATTCAACAACACTGATTCAACAACACTGATTCAACAACACTGATTCAACAACACTGATTCAACAACACTGATTCAACAACACTGATTCAACAACACTGATTCAACAACACTGATTCAACAACACTGATTCAACAACACTGATTCAACAACACTGATTCAACAACACTGATTCAACAACACTGATTCAACAACACTGATTCAACAACACTGATTCAACAACACTGATTCAACAACACTGATTCAACAACACTGATTCAACAACACTGATTCAACAACACTGATTCAACAACACTGATTCAACAACACTGATTCAACAACACTGATTCAACAACACTGATTCAACAACACTGATTCAACAACACTGATTCAACAACACTGATTCAACAACACTGATTCAACAACACTGATTCAACAACACTGATTCAACAACACTGATTCAACAACACTGATTCAACAACACTGATTCAACAACACTGATTCAACAACACTGATTCAACAAAGTTTCCTTCCTCCTCTCTGATATTCTCCCTCTATTTTTGCTACCTCACCCCCCCCCCCCCCCCCCCCCCCCCCCCCCCCCCCCAGGGTCAGCTAACAACACACACACACTCCTACCACTCCACTTTACCCACTTCTCTCCCCCTCTCAACCCCCTTCCCTCTATCTCCCCCTCCATCTCTGTCTCGCGCTCTCGTTGACATGTCTCTGCGTTTCCTGCCTTTTGTGAGACCCTCCTCTCTGTCACATCTTGTTTTCCTCATCCTATCCTGTTTGAGTCCGGCTCCCGCCCCCCACCCCCTTGGTGCGACAGAGTCACGCTATTGGAGGAAACGGATGAATAGCGGCCGCTGAGTGACAGGTTATTCTGGGCCGACCGTGGAGGTAAACACGGCGAGGTAATGGAGGTAAACGTCTGGACTTTTTGATTGGGTGGTACACAAACAAAGGAGGCACAGCCGTGGATGGAGTGCGGGGTCTTACAACTTCATTTCTAAAAAGTCACATGAAGTTCATCTCTGCTCGGATATCAACAATCGCTTGGCTCATGCGCCATCTTGAAAATAGGATTTACATGTGCAACCACCAAGCGGTGGCCTAGAGGAGCGTTTCAATGGACCAAGCAAAAGTAGCACATGGAGTCCATTGAACAAAACCACCATCCCATATGTAACAGTTCGGTGTAAATTTAATGAGACACTAGGTTTCTATAGTCTCCTTATTCCACATTGTTGGCATTGTTTCCCACAGGGAAAGGGTTTGAATAATTAACAACAAGCATTTAATTTGTCGCACGAGCCGGGAGATAAGCCCTGTTTTATCTTGGTCAAACCAAAAAGCAACTCGACAGCTTCACCCCGCAAACAACAACAACAGAGTGTGTTTGTAGGATGTTGGGGTTGTGTTTGACGGAGGAGGGAAACCAAACCCACTAACAAACACTGCCACTGCTCACGAACACCGACGTCCGGATGATAAAGTCGACCCAGAAGAGACAACACCGGAATATTCGAAATCAATAACACTCCTACAAACGGTCAGAGCAACGCTTCAACTCTGCAAAAGATTGAAAAGCTGCAGGTTTATGCTGATGTATACAGTATATCCTTGCTGTAGTTAATCTCACCTAATCCCATATTAGTCTTGTAACTGATTGTTTGACCAGTGTTCCTGCACAATCACAGGTTGAGAGTTAAATTCCCTGCCATTCTCTTGAAGGAGCAGGTGTGTCTCATGCAGAGCTCTCACACCGTCTTCACTTCTGCGCTTAATAATGGCTATTAAGAAAATCTCATAATTTCCCCAGTCTCCTGCAGACCACTCATAACACCCCCCGGCCATAATAAGGAGCTTATTTCTAATTTCACCCTCCGTCAGTTCATCATTGTTCTGTGTGAGAGGAGAACTGGATTATACAGTGGAAAGACTCTTAAGAGAAGTGTGACTGCACATTTGGCTTTTTGATGCCACGATGTTAAATAGCATGAGACAATGTCACAGCTGCCTGTGTGAGTGCGGCCGTCTTTTGTCCTGAAGCCTAAAAACACTGTGAAGAGCCTGGATTCGGATGAAGGAATAGGAGTAGGAGACGTCTGCCACAAGCACCATTAACCTGCTGTGGAGACAAGGGGCCACAACCATCGGGCCCCAAGTGGCTGCAGTTAGGTTCAATTAGATTGCATTCAATTTGATTGCCATTGTGTCGCAGGTACAAGGCAACAAAGTGCAGGTTGCATTATGCAGTAACCAGATATATAATATATGCAGAAGTAAAAAGGATATAAATATGTGTGTACTATGAATACAAATAATGTACGGTAGATTGGTGCGAACTGGGCTATTTGAAAGGAGACACGTGTATGCACGCACACATACAAACACACATATATATGTATATTAATATATATGAATCATATACAGTAGTGATTCATTTTTGAGGTATGTATAAACAGTTGAGTTCAGCCCAGAATCTGGTGGTTTTACTCCGCAACACACACACAGCTATTCTGGATGAAGTCAATCAACTGAATGAATCAAATGAATCCACAGCAGGTTTTAATATTCTATTCTTCACAGCTACTGCACCACATAAAGGTGCAGTGTGAAGAATTGATAAAACTCCCTTAGTCACACCTGTGAGAGACATAATGTAACATGTTTTATTTTCATCTATCATTGTGAAAAATGAGAAAAATGTTGTTGAAGCACAATGACTGCCAACATCATGTTTCATTTGTGAGTATGAAATCATTAAATATATCTAAATTGAATAGTCATTAATGGGCATTGTTGGGGGGGGCGGGGGGGGGGGGGGGGGGGGGGGGGGGGGGGGGGGGGGCGACACTGGAAGCCCGTCTGTGATGCAGAGGCAGGCGGGTCCTATACAGGCAGACAGACTGGGTGGGAGTGTTTGGGTGCGAGCTTTAAAAGAAAAGGTCACCGCTGTGAGAGAGTTCTCAGAGGAGGAAGAAGGAGCGAGGCTGAGGTGCGAGAGGAGCCGGACCTCTGTGGACTAAACATCTGGAACCTCTGGCTGCAGAGGGATGCACAGCAACAGCTGGAGGAGGCTGAGGGACAATGTTTCAAGCCGGCGCCTCCAACAGTATGGTGAGTGTGAGCGGCCTGTTGAAGTATCGTAGTATCCTAGTATTATTGGATCATATATCTGTATCCTCATAGTCAATAGTACATTTCTACATTTCAGGATTAACTTAAAGAAGGGTTATTATGGCAATTATGACAATTTATCGAATTAATATATATATATATATATTAATATGATTTGAATCGCATGTATGGCCTAAAATAATGAAAGGGAGATTAATTTGTATTTCAACACCAAGGCGTATCAATACAGAATTTGAATTGATATCTGAGAGTCCAAGAGAAAATAAAGAATATAGATAGTTAAAACAGCTAAATAGTAAAGTAGAAATCTGCATTAAAGTGACCGTCAGACACAAGTAGTTATGTAAATCAACAAAAAGCTAGTGGCTAACAGAAAAGTTAGAAGAGTTGGGGACACACACATTTGGGATTTCATATATGTATACATATAGAATATATGTATATTATGTATAATGCATATTAATTAAAATCAAAGACTAATGCAAGTGAAACCAGATACACAGACCAGGCCCATGTGAATGAGAGTAAGCGTATACAGTGAGTCATGAGCTAATACTTAATGTTTACGCTAATACAAATGATCAATTGATCAAAATCAGCAATAGTATTAATTTAAATTTAAATGCTGATGTTTGCTATTTCCATTTCACATTTAAAACAAATAAGACAATAACGTGATGGGACCCACACATACTGCACACAGGCTCCACTCATGCAGTGACGTCATCATTAAGTGCACGTGCGTGTTAATCACTGGTGATGACACCCAGCTGTGCTCACCTGCCCAGGTCCACAGACGGAAAAGAATGATATATAAACAATTGTGACTCCACACTTCTTCTTCTTCTTCCTCTACTTTAATATCACCAAATGAGGAGTAAACAAACCGACGTATAAATTCGTGAATATCAAGTTTGATAAAGTTACCTGGTTTGGGGAGGGTGGTCGGGCTGCTGCGTGGTAGTCATGGTGATGACAGAGGGCCTGGGCCTGGGTTTGGCTCGTGAGCCTCGGCAGCAGCAGCAGCTGCAGAAGTAGTTGCAGAATGTCGGACGAAGACCGGAGACGCACCGAGGCGGTTCTCACTCAGCTGCAGCAGGGACACGTGTATTTGGACACAGTAGGTGTTTTAAACAACATGTAATATGTGTGTCTCGGCTCGTGGGAGTGGGCAGGTAACGCGTGGATACGGGAGCGAGCGTGGTGAGTTCAAGCCTTAAATGTCGCTTCCGGTTTGTTTCCTCACTTCAAAGTGCCGCCAAGGAAACGCGAAGGAACGTTTGTGTTTTTAATGTCAATAAATATCTTATTAACAACGCCTATTTTTAGACATTCTGAAATCTTATATCAGCCTGTACGTATTTTACGTAAAGTACGTAAACTTTTTCTTGCGTCACTGTAATTGAATAATTTTCATGTCTACTTTTAAAGTGTGTTGTGTTTATAGTATTTGCCCATATTTTAAGGTGGTAAAAATATTAGCATCTAATCATGAATTAAAAGTCTTCCTTTGAATAATGAGTGAATAACAAATCATTTTTGCACTTTTCTTTATTAAAAAAATCAGACAGAGCTGTTACTTTAAATTCGCTATATCTTGTTTTTACTCATGAAAGTTTTTAGACCACATAAAAAAAAGAAAGAAGTGCACTAGTACTTTTACTGAAGTCTTTTCAGACTCTTTGTACCTGCCAGTGACACTGTGCTGTATGTGTGTTCTCCTCCAGTGCTCCTCCGGGCCTGATGAGCTCTTCGAGGAGGATTCCTACTCCCCCTCCTCCCTCTCCTCGTCCTCCTCCTCCTCTGTCCATGCTGTCACATCCCTGCAGGGCAAAACCCTGTGCACCTCCTGTGGTCAGGAGATCGTGGACCGATACCTGCTCAAGGTCAGACACACGCCATCATGTCCATGTACAGTGAAACATCCCTGGTTCCTGCACTGAGGGCTATTGAAGTCTCTCTCTTTAAAAAAAAAAAAAGTTTAATTACATTATTAACAGCCAGTTTCCCCATATTCTTCTATTCACTTAATTTGTTTTTATTTACATTTCAGTATATTTTGGTGTAAGCCTCAGTGCTAATAATTCTACACGCAAATCTTAAAATACCTTTTTAGACACTACAACCCTAAATAAGGCTACAAATGGATTTTATAACTACATAATATTCAAATAAGGGAAAAGTAAAATGACAATTTTAGTATTTATGTTTCCTTTCACCCCTCAGGTCAACAACCTGTGCTGGCATGTGCGCTGCCTCTCCTGCAGTGTGTGTAAAACATCACTGGGGCGACATGTGAGCTGCTACATCAAAGATAAACAGGTTTTCTGCAAACTCGACTACTTCAGGTGAATCACAATCAATTGCTTATGACTGCATTAAAAAAAAAAAATCATCACCACCTGGTCATAACCTGCTGTTGTTCCCCTTATGGTTCATCCTCAGACGATACGGGACTCGCTGTGCCCGTTGTGGCCGCAACATCCACTCCACCGACTGGGTGCGTCGAGCTCGAGGCAGCACCTTTCACCTGGCCTGCTTCTCCTGCACCTCCTGCAAGCGCCAGCTGTCCACCGGGGAGGAGTGTGGACTTCTGGAGAACCGAGTCTTCTGCAGGCCACACTACGACGTCATGATGGAGAACATCAAACGTGCCAAGGAAAACGGTGAGAGGAGGGTAAACGATAATATCAGTGAATTAGTTATGACTGCATATTGTTTATCCCGTCCAGCTGAAGATGTAAGTTCTTAACCTTTTGGGGCTCAAAGTGAATCACATTGAGTGGAAATGTCACAGCCATGGTGACATGTTGTATGTTCCTCCATGAAGAGCAACCTAAAGACGAAGATGTGGGCGCAGATAATAGTGATTCCGGCGCCATGCCGAGACCTGCCAAGAGGGCCAGGACCAGCTTCACTGTGGACCAGTTACAGGTGCCGCCCACTTCCCTTCTGTCTGTTGTACGATACATTTAATTGACGTACTCTCTTTTATCATAATTTTTACCCAAGTGCGATGAAATTATAACACTTGCACCAAATGTTATAGTTCGCAGCACACACTTACACAATCAAGAATGAATGTACACATATAAATGTGAATGTTCTATTTGTTTTGATGGTCTGCTCTCTAGTGGCAACCAGTGTAAGGCATTTGGAAGCAGACCTGTATAATCACAATACTTTTGCATAAACATAAACATGTCCTCTCCTATCATTTCTCTCTCTGTAGATAATGCAAACCCAGTTTGCTAAAGACAACAACCCAGATGCTCAGACTCTCCAGAAACTAGCAGAGAGGACCGGCCTCAGTCGCAGAGTTATTCAGGTGAACACCATGTATTTCAAACATGTTGGTGAGCATGCCATATCAAATATTTCTTAATTTGATATTAAGATTTGGTTTAATTAATGTACATGATCAACGAGAAGGAAGTAATGCTTAACTATCTCCAGACGAGTTGTCAATCAGTCCACTTCCTTCAGGTTTGGTTTCAGAACTGCCGAGCTCGTCAGAAGAAACACGTCAGTCCACATCCTGCCTCCTCGGCCATGATGACATCACTCGCTCCCGGTCAGCTGACTCCGCCTCTGATGGAGGATCTGCAGTATACAACGTTCATCACCCCGGACACACCGCTCCTCACTACACTCACCTACATGGACGGTAAGAATACTTCACACACCAAGAGTTGTCATTGGGGAATAAACTATACAATTAGGATTTTTTAATAAAGTTTTGCTCATTTTAAAAATGTTTTACCTTTCCAGTCGAAACTCCAGACCCACTGATGCTTCAGCCGCTCATGTCCCACTCTCTGACACAGCTGCCAGTCAGCCATGCCTGAGCTACGTGTGCAATGATACCTGCAATGATAATCTGATGGGAAGACAAAACAACTTGTTGTTCTTCGATAAAAAGATTGATAGATTGAATCATCAACTTTATATTTTCACTGTCTCATCTGTGAGCCAGACACTTCTAAAACGCGATGTATAAGACAGTCAATTCATTTCATTCACTGACACGGATTCACAGGTAACAGCAGGCCAAGTGACATGTTGATTTTTTTGTGAGATGAAACTTTATGTAAAAGTTAAACTGAGATGTATATGTTATGGATTTAATTTATTTGGGAAATATGAGATATGAGGCACTTTGTTTGCAAATGATGTAAAATGTCTTTGTTTTGTTTTTTGCTAAAACTTTTTTTTAATGTAACTGAGAAAATATCAGTTTTGACCTTAACAAAAAAGTGAAGACTACTAGAAATATGACATTTGGTTTAACTGTGCATTAAAACCACTGGAGAAGGTACATTGATGGAAATGGTATTCATTTGTCTTAATTTGTCTCTCACACACTATGGGCCAATCAAAGGAAGGATGAAAGGCAAAACAGAGGTATACGAGTACCCTCTGCTGGAATATAAGGTCAACTACCCATCTGTAAATTGGGGATTGTGGTTAAAGATTTTGATTTTGTGTTAAGTACTGTTATGTTTACTCCCTAACCCTAACCCAAAAACTCAGTATTGTACAATCACAGGCTTAGTTAATACAATTTTGATCTTAACTCCATCCATATCATATCGGCAGATAAGGACAACCTGCTCAAAGAAATAAAATACACATTTGTAGAGCTCACAATGACGTAATGCTAGGCTTTTATTTTGAAAAGGCACGCACCGGACGTGGCGTTTGGCGTTTGGCATGCGCATAATACCTAGGAAGAAAATCACCAGTGTCAACCCGACGGCATTAATACTGTAAACATTAGCGACCTGTGCGAATTGTCTGCGTCGTTATGATGGAGCTATAAGGTAAATAGCCTCTATATCCTGTCTGCCTCATGTAAGCTAGCTACCGCTGCTAACGCCGTTAGCATACGCTGTATCTGCAATGTTAACTTATTCATGTCAGCATTAGTTTATGTTTGAGCTGGTGCTGAGGCTGCGCATTCCTGCTGGAATGAAATCAACAGATTTATGTCTTTATTAAATCGCGTTCCATAGCCGTGTAAAGCCCACGTTTGTTTGTATTGCAACGTGTCTAAATCACTCGTGGATTGGCTGCTAGCTACTGTACGTACTTAGCATTCCTCGACATTTTCTCTGCTAATGTCGATAGCTCGTAATTTTTGCTAAGTCTGCTCATTTTCCCCAGCCCCTCTTTGAACCAGTTAGCACATGTTGCTACTATCAAGAATCTTCCAGACAATCAAAATGTTTACTAACCATTGGATATAGTCGAAAGCTAACCGGGTAGCAGACCTTCTCGTCCGGGATCTGTCTATTTGCTGAAGTGCTAACCGCAAGTACACAGCCAACCCGAAGCCACTTGTTAGCCATGAAGCTGCACAGAAAACGAATGGAACACAAGGAGCCACTGTGTTCGCGTCATGTGCTGCGTCAAGAGTCAACATGTTGCACATGTAGACACTAAACTCAATATAGCTTGAACAGTTGAGGCTCTCTCTCTCCAGCCCATAAACGATATACTGATCTGTGACGTTGTTTACATGTAACTGTCATCTGATAAAATTGTCTAAAGTATTTTACACGAATAGAAAGTGATGAACATTTCTTCCTGCATTGGATTAAAGTGCACTGAAGCTATTCTTATTGATATCTGATGCAAAATCTTTGACTATCCTTGTAATTGGATGCATTATTTCTTATCCGTTGTTGGTCAGTAATAACAAGTGCAAAAATCATACCACCCCACAACACGCATGAAAGTAATGCTAATCTTCTTGTACAAAATGTTTTTGTACTTGTGTGCGTGAAGGAATTACTAAGAACCGAGTCAGGTCTTTGGATTGTATTACATTGTTGTTGTTTTGACACTGTCCACCCTCCTATTATAAAAGTCCCATGAAAGCACAATAGTCTCAAGAACAAAAGCCCAGAAGGTGACTGACCGTCAATAACCCCATAAATGATTATGTGATCTCTCTGATCACAATAGTTTGTACGAGACCTGTCTAAAACTATCCGTGACTCATTGAGGGCAAATAAATCAAAGTGACACAAAGCAAATCCAGCAGGTAGGTTCTCAACAATAAGCAAGACAAACAACGTGGATCCCAGGACTGTAAAACACGTTTTAAGGTCCGCTGTCAATTCAGCATTGGTTTACCCTCGTTAACTGAAGTATCTGCCCGCTGAGCCGAGAGGGATTCAAACCGTGAACGGAGCAGATGGAACTTTGTGGACGTGCTGAATGAACGTGCAGTATTCTATCTGACTTCAGTCTGATTTGTTGGCTTGTGTTTTTAGGTTAACCTCGAGGTGTGAGACCAAACCTTGTTCTTCAGTGCATGGAAGCAAAACCAATGCGCAGGTAGGTGTGGTGTTCCAGTGTGGAGGAATGTGTACAAGGTGTGTGTGTGTGTGTGTACACTTTGTGATCCCCTGCAGACTTAGACCACAAATATCCTTTTAATTATATATATATATTAAAAAAACTGCCCTG